>CAVNYN010268793.1:15877-73540 GCA_963692815.1 Nyctanthes arbor-tristis | reverse complement strand
CAAACATTGGGACCAGGGCAACCAAGTCCTACACAAAAATCACTGCAAATGCCAATGCAATCCTTTGGTGTTGGGGCAACAAGACCAACCAAATTTGGACAGTCTGGAATTGTCTCTTCCATTCTACCTGTATATATACATCAAAATAACAAATTAAATCTTACACATATATACATATTAGCAAAGTGCACTAATTCTTGTGCTTTTAACAAGCATTTGTGTTCTTTAGCTAGACCCCAACCATTAAAAGATAAATAAATAAATAATAACATTATTATTATTATTATTAAAAGAAGAGAGGGTGGGAATGAAAATACGGCGCAGAGAGTCAAACGATTTAATTACCACTGGGAAGAACATCGGAGAGGACCAAAAGGGTGAGAACAAATATCATACAAGTTTTCATATTCGAAAATTCTCTGCTTTAATTTGTGTATGAATGAGAGGAGCAGCTAGTTGATTTTTTGATGGAAGAATACATTCATTTATATAATGAACAAAGGTAGACAAGTTCATAAGTAGTTAAAATGTTGAGTAAATGTTGGGATAACGATTAATAAATGAGGTATTATATTACCACTATAAAAATTTATGTTTGGTAACATTTTAAATATGGATTTGTCTATGAATAGATTTAAAATTCAAATTTAGTATAGGTGGCGCAATGTAATCATGTCATGTGGAGTTAATAATTAGAATGATGTGAAAATTTACAACACATTATAGAGGTGGCTTAATAGCGTGTTGTTATGTACCCCAAATTTGAAATTTAAATTGATTGACAAATATAGAGAATTTTTAAATGGTTGACAAACATTAATTATACACTACATGTAGTTGATGTAGCGACTGAAAAATAAATCAATGTATTAAATTTTACAGTCGATGGAAAATTTAACTTATCACTCTCAAGTTATGAAGTTTGTTGTCAATACCAAACTGGTCCCATTTTTCATTTAATGTATTCTTAATATTACTACCCATTTAATTATTATCTTATATTTATGATCCTTGCTTGAATTGAAATGAATGAGACAACCGAAAAAAAACATTATAAATCACAAATGTGGTACAAAATTAGATATAAATATATATTGGAATTAAAGGTTGTTATGATTTTAGCGCGAGCGAACACTCAACAGATCGATGTCGTTTGCAAGTTTTAAAGTAGTAAAAAGAAAAGAACCACTGATCTGGTTTGGCCTAAAGGCCTCGATGGGTTTACGGCTCAAAGAGAACCGCTAGTCCCACCGTTGAGGCTCCACAAAGTGGATTCGGCCTCCTTCCACTAAAACACAATCGGAATCACAAAGTTCAGAATCGAAGATCACCAGACTACACAAGCCCACACTCAGGAACCTTAGACGTCAATCTCACCACACAGATTCCCTCAACGTTTAGATCCTACCAAAGGAAATAAGCCTTCACTCAGATTACAAACCCCTAATTTCACCTAAGAAAATTACAGAGATTACAAGGGCTTTGAGAGAACCACACAAAGGATGAAGAAATTACAGACGCGTAAGACTCCTTGACCTTCTCTCTCCTAAACCCTAATTTGGAGAAGGCAAGAAATAAATACACCCAAATGATGGACTAGATTAAAGACCTAAACTATACAGCTGAGATAAAAAGATCCGGATCCGAATAGGATCCGCGAAGTCACATGCGGGTTGGTGGGCTGGACTTGGGAGTTAACTGGACCGGGCTAGACTTTTGGGCCACCATGATCTACAATTCTCCACCTTGGACCGAAAGCAGAATCAGTGGAAGAAGAATCCAAAAATGTTTCCTTGTCTCAAAGGTAAACCACACTTGCAAAAATAAAAAGCCAAAATTAATTACTAATTTTGAAAAAATAGTTTTTAAAACAACAAAAACTTTTAAAAAAAGTTTAAACCGATACTCTTAACCAGAGCCTATTTTTAGCATTTCCAAACATGACTTAAATTTACCAACTGGAAGTGGCTTAGTGCCCATGTTTGACGGATTATATTGAGAGGGGATTTTCTCTAAGTTAACCAGACCTTTAGAGACAAGATCCCTGATAAAGTGTAGTCTAACATCTATATGTTTTGTCTTGCCATGAAACATAGGATTTTTGCACAGCTGAATTACAGACTGACTGTCAGAGAACACTCAAACATTCTTCTACACAAAATTTAGCTCAGCCAAAATTCCTTTAAGCCACAAGGCTTCCTTTATAGCCACAGTGACAGCAATATATTTTGACTCAGTAGTTGACAATGCAACTATATGCTGCGACTGTGACTTCCAACTTATACAAGAACCACACAAGGTAAAAACATAAGATGTTACAGATTTCCTATTGTCCCTATCACTGGCATAATTAGCATCTATATAACCCTTCAACAACACACCTTTAGGACATTTAGAGAAAACAAGCCCAACGTCTAAAGTACACTTAAGGTATCTAAGCAACCATTTAAAAGCATCCCAGTGTTTGACACCAGGGTTTGACATGTAACTACTCAGAGAACTCACAGCATAGGCTATATCTGGCCTAGTGCATACCATAAGATACATAGCAGAGCCAATGGCATTAGAATAAGGCACACTTTTCATGCAATTGATCTTATCAACAGAAGATGGACTCAAATTTTTACTCAAAATGAAATGACTAGCCAAAGGAACAGCCACAGATTTAGCATCAAACATAGAGAACTTTTTAAGCATCTTTTCAGTATAAGTAGGTTGACTCAACAGTAAAATAGATTTAGACCTATCTCTAGTAATACTCGTGCCCAGAATTTTCCTAGCAGGTCCTATCTCTTTCATTTCGAAGTTTGAATGCAAGGATTTCTCTAAGCTATTAATAGCATGCATAGAAGGACTAATAATCAGCATATCATTCACGTATAGTAAAAGAAATACAGGAATATTACTCAGCACATCAAACTTGAAATACATATAGTAATCATAGTCACTCCTTTTAAACTTAAGACTATGCATAAAAGTATCAAGCTTTTTGTTCCATTTTCTCGGGGACTGTTTTAACCTACACAAGGATTTGTGAAGCAAGCATACATACTGAGGATTTTTAACATCAATAAAACCAGGTGGCTGACTCATAAAAATTTTCTCATCCAAATCTCCATATAAGAAAGCCATTTTAACATCTAGTTGTTCCATTTCCCAGTTAAAATGAGCAACTAAAGAAAACATTATTCTCAAAGTAAGTTACTTTACCACAGGAGAGAAAATTTCATTATAATCAATGCCGGGTTTCTGAGTGAACCCTTTGGCAAAAAGTCTAGCCTTAAATTTTATCTTTTAGCTTATAAATCCATCTACAGTCAACCATAGACTGGTTAACAGGTTTAGGAACTAGTGACCAAGTTTTATTTTTAGACAGAGAGGCCATTTCTTCTGTCATAGCAAGTCACCATTCACTAGCATGCTTGCTATTAACATCATCATTAAAAGTAACAGGTTCAAGATTAGGAATATTAGCAAACACATTACAAGAGAGCACAACATAATAAAATCATTCAACCTCTTAGGAGGTTTCCTATCCCTTTTAGGTCTATCTCTTACCAACTGATAATCATGTAAATCAGTGGGATTTTTTCATGTTGTTCTACCTGTTCAGAATCACTTAGATTCTCAAGTAGATCCTCTCCATCACTAGAAGGATGCTCCACCTCACTTGGAGCACCCTGATTATTTTCAGGATCAATGTTAAGATAAATCAGAGGCAGGATCATCAGAGTGTTTAAATTTGAACTTGCAACTTCAGTGTTAGTTAGACAAGGAAAAATAGTTTCTTGAAAAATAACATCTCTGCTGGTGATAATTTTTACACTAGGCTGTTCTCTGAGCCACAACCTATTCCCGTTTACACCTTCAGTATAAACCGAAAAGATACACTTTTGAGATCTGGTTTCAAGCTTATCTCCTTTTATATGGGAGTAAGCAGCACACCTAAAAGGTTTTAGAGTAGCATAACTAGATGGTTTACCAAACCAAACTTCTTCAAGAGTTTTATTATCTAAAGAAGAAGAGGCGCATTTATTTATTACATAACATGCGGTCATCAAAGCTTCTCCCCAACAAAGTTTTAGGCACTCCAGAAGATTTCATCATACATCTAACCCTTTCAAGAAGGGTTCTGTTCATCCTCTCAGCAATGCCATTTTACTGATGGGTATCGGGAACAGTCTTATGTCATTTAATGCCATTTTGTTTACAAAAAAAATCAAAAGGGGTGTTACAAAATTCCAATCTATTGTCAGTTCTTAAACACTTTATTTTCTTATCAAACTGATTTTGTACCAAAGTTACCCAATCTTTGAATTTTTGAAAAGTATCTGATTTGTTTTTCAACAAAAAAACTCACACTTTTCTTGAAAAATCATCAATTAGAGACAGAAAATAAGTGTTCCCACCAAAAGTAAGAGTGCTAGAAGGTCCCCATAAATCAGCATGCACATATTCCAACACAGAAGTTGAAGTATGTACACTAGTTGGAAAACTGACTCTATGTTGTTTACCAAACTCAGTCTTCACAGAACGGTAAATCAGAAACTTTATCATTTCCAAAATACCTTTTCTTTTGAAGAATTTGCAATCCTTTTAAACTAGTGTGTGCAAGCCTTTTATGCCATATAACAGTTTTATCCAAGTTATCATTTGCAGCAGATAAAAAGCAAGAAAAATTTAGCATTATGGACATACAATCTACTACTTCTTTCAACTTTAAAAGCAAACTTATTATTGAAATAAGCATCCATTCCACCATTTTCCTAATTTCCCTCAAAACCTTCAATTTCAAGAGTTGGGACATAAAGCAAGTTTTTATTTAAATAAGGCACATGTCTCGCATTCTTGAAAGTAGCAAGGAAACCAAAATTAACTTTCATAGTAATGCCACCAATACCAACCACAGATGACACAATGCTATTGGCCATAACCACCATACCATCAGCAACTTTAGTATAGGTACTAAATAACCTTTTGTGTGGGGACATATGACAAGTACAACCAGAGTCAAGTAACCACTTATCAGAATTAGTCACACCAGACACTTGACTCACAATGACATCAGGTTCAACATCATGAATAGCCATATAAACATCAACAACATCATGAATAGCCATATTACCCTGATTAGGTTGATTGTTTAGTTGCGCAAGTAAGCCATTCAATTTGTTGCATTCCCTAATATAGTGGCCATTTTGACCACATCCATAACATTTTCTATTTTTAGACTTATCCTTATCTTTATTCTTAGCATTGCCTTTCTTTCCTTTTTTCTTACTCTGGTGACCACTATTATTACTGTTCTGGTTATTATCTAATTTTTGTTTATCGTCGTTATGGAACTTGCCTTTAACAAACAGACTTTCTTAGACCTTATGTTCCTTTTCAGCTTTTAATTCAAGATTCCTATTCCTTAAAGCACTAATTACAGTATCAAGGTCAACTGACTCTGTACCATACTTCAAAGCATTCTTAACATCTTTATAAGAATCTGGAATAACATTTAATAGAATCACAGGTTTATAAGTATCAATCGTGATGTCTCCAGTATTTTTAATATATTGCAACAATTTGTTTAAAACATCAAGATTTTCATCCAAATCTTAGAGACATCAAACTTGAAACTAAAAAACCTTTCAAGAAGAAACAGTTTGTTAGGTAAAGACTTTTCAAGATAAAGCTCAGCCAAAGCTTCCCACAGATGTTGGGTACTTTTCTTGGTACTAACTTTCCTTAACACGGCATCAGACAAATATAGAACAATAGTTGCATAAGCCAAATCATCCATATCTTTAATTTGATAAGGGGTAGTAGTAGTATCAAAAGATTTATCTAGTGCTTTTGCAACTTTAAGTTGAATCAAAATACTTTTCATTTTCTGCTGCCAAATGGAAAAGTCACCCTTTCCATCAAATGGTGGAAGATGAGATGCAGACACAGACATATTATCCACAGATAACAGAAAGACACAAAACCAGTACTCAATGTAAATCGGTCACAAAGAATTCAAGAATTAGGGAAAACAATGACAGCAAGGCAGAACGAATAAAGAATAAGAGATGCTCAGAAAACGTGGCCTGCCCTTTTGTCCACAGGTTTCCGTGAGACTCACAAGTCTCAGGTTAAGGGTCCAAAAGAGGCAACATCCAAACTGAGTGTAGTGAAATAAAGATGATGCAATTCACAATTAAAACAGAGAGAGATATTGTTATTTAGAAAATAATCAATAATTCATAAAGCAGAAAACAACTCAAAACTTACAGACCAAGGAATCAAGAATCTAGTTTTGACAGAGTCACCGTCACTCCGCAAGCCAAAACATAACATCGCTCTGATACCACATGTTATGATTTTAGCACGAGCGAACACTCAATAGATCGATATCGTTTACAAGTTATAAAGCAGTAAAAAGAAAAGAACCCCGATCTGGTATGGCCTAAAGGCCCCGATGCCACGGCTCAAAGAGAACCGCTAGTCCTACCGTTGAGGCTCCACAAAGTGGATTCAGCCTCCTTCCACTAAAACACAATCGGAATCACAAAGTGCATAATCGCATATCACCAGACTACACAAGCCCACACTCAGGAACCCTAGATGTCAATCTCACCACACAGATTCCCTCAACGCTTAGATCCTACCAAATGAAATAAGCCCTTACTCAAATTACAAATCCCTAATTTTCACCTAAGAAAATTACAGAGATTACATGGGATTTGAGAGAACCACACAGAGGACGAAGAAATTACAGACGCGTAAGACTCCCTAACCTTCTCTCTCCTAAACCCTAATCTGGAGAAGGAAAGAAATATATATACCTAATTGACGGACCAGATTAAAGACCTAAACTAGACGGTTGAGATAAAAAGACCCGGATCCGAACAAGATCCGCTAAGTCATACGCGGGTTGGTGGGCTGGACTTGGGAGTTAACTGGACCGGACTAGACTTTTGGGCCACCATGATCTACAAAGGATAATATTCTATACATATAATGTCAAGTGGTTTATCTTATTGGTTATAATTTGTTTAATCTAGACTTAGTGTGTTTCTCTCTCTCTGTCTCTCTCTCTCTCTCTCTATATATATATATATTCACATTCCCATCTTGCTTCCTAGCCTTTTGGGCTAATATCTATTTCTTTCATTATATTTAAGTTTAATTGGCACAAATTTGACTCTTGTGAAATTGGTCCCAATCTATGAATTCTTGGAAATCTCCTCCCTACTTTTAGGTTTTCTTAGCACAGTTCATCCTTAGTGCTAAATTTGTCATTTATTAGAACGGCGTTATTGTCCACTTACACTTTTAAGATTTAAAAAGATGCAAAAAAAGTCCTCAATTTGAATATAATTATTGATTGAATAAAAATAAGTATTTAAAAATAAAAAACAGAAGAAAAAGACAAAAAACTACAAGTTATTTATTTTTCCAATCTCACTATTAATCTCAATCAATCAATTTTTATATGAAATTACTACCACTACAAGTCACCTCGATATTTTTTCTCTCCATTTTTACCTAAAAAAAATGTTTTTTGTTTAATTATTTTTATTTTTTCAATAATGCTAATTTATTTTGAAACTTTTATTTGCAATTCTTTCTAATTTCAAATGTAACTTGACAAAAATACCTTCGTAATAAGGGAGTAATTTAGCATAAAGGATGAATTGTGATTAGAAAATATAAAGGTCGGGGTGAAATTGCTAAAAATTCACAGCTATGGACCAATTGCACAATTGTGTTCAAAGGTAGGGATGTTTTGCCGCAATTACCCTTATATTTAATGTCTCAATAAAATGTTTCAATGTTATTAAGTAATAGCAAAGTTTCACTTCACTTTAATCTATCTATTGTTATGTACTGATTATTAGTAATCAATATGATTTCCTAACCTCACATTTTAATGGTTGACATCAATTTTAACTCAATAAGGTTGTATCTTAATTAATATTTTACTAGCTATAATTTGTAGGGGGAAGTGACAAATTCAAGGATTGGGGAAAATTCTGAGAGCACACCTAATTGAGTGGCTCGGTTAATGTATATACCTATACAATTTACTGAAATTCTGTACTAAGCCAATTATGACCGAGAACATACAACCCTAAATTTTGCGAATTTACACATCAGATATTATCCAA
Organism: Nyctanthes arbor-tristis; assembly: GCA_963692815.1. NCBI lineage: Eukaryota > Viridiplantae > Streptophyta > Magnoliopsida > Lamiales > Oleaceae > Nyctanthes > Nyctanthes arbor-tristis. Next base: position 65,396 of record CAVNYN010268793.1, on the reverse strand, counting down.
TTCTTCCTATCAACTTTGGATAGTTATACAAGGGTAAATTTGTAATACAACTTACAAAAGCATAAAGCTAAAATTGCAATACTGGCCAACGCGTTTTCTGCAGACTTGGCTCTAGCTTGCTATGATTGAAGATGCCCTGCAACTGACTAATCTTTGACACTCCCCTTCAAGCTAAAGCATACTTGAATTCCACCTAATTTTTCTTTCAAATAACTAAATCTTGACAAAGGAAGAGGTTTAGTAAGTAGATCTGCTACCTGATTAGCACTTGGCACATATCTGACTTCTAACTTTTTTATCAATTACTTTGTCTCTCACATAATGAACATCAAGTTCAATATGTTTTATCCTAAATTATACACCGGATTGGAAGCCAATCCACTAGCAGAGAGGTTATCACACCATAGGATATATATCATAGATTCTTTCAGTTTTATCTCACTAAGCATGGATCTATCCAACTGATTTCAGCCGCTGCCAAAGCTAAACCTCTCTACTTAGACTCAATGGAGTTTCTCTGAAAATTCTCTTGATAGCATTCCAATGTATATTGACTGAGTCTGTTTACTGTAAAAATTCTATTAGGTCTTGTGCGAATTAGATAGTGTAATCCACCAATTGCCTTCCTAAATATGGTTACATCCTTCATTAGTTTACTGTCACTCTTTGAGATGACTTTCCCTGTATTCATTGGTGTGGATGATGGCTTCAGATTCTAAAAATTGAACCTTTTTCGGAAATCAGCAATATATTTTGTTTGAGAAACATGATGACCACATCTATCTATCTTAACCTCAATTCCCAAAAAATGGTGCAGTTCACCCATATCCTTAAGTGCAAACTCAAGAAAATGCGTCATTAGTAATGAAATTTTCCGTTACTAAAGGCCTCCTTTTCAATGCTAAATGTCTTTACTAATAGATATTTTCTGTCCCTACGACCTTTACCAATATCCTAGTGGCTAATTTGGTAAAAGAATTGTTACTCTGTTACTAAAGTAGCAACAAAACTTTTGTTACTAATCAGTAACAAAATAATTTCTGTTACTAAATTAGCAACATGTTGGGTTGTTACTAAATTCCCAATAGATAAAGCAGTTACTAAACAGTAACACACTTATGTTGCTAGTTCCGTTGCTAAATATGAGTTAAAATTTAAAATAAAAATAATGCAATATTTTTAGTTTGTAACAAAAAGCAATAATAATTTTCAGTAAAAAAGCTATTCAAATTCAAGCATAAATTACCAATCTAAATTTTCAACAGTTCCATGGCTAAAAACAGTTTATTATACAGAATTACATCAATTGTACTTTCCATATTGTACACATTAAAAATAAGTTGAACTACATCATAGTTGTACTCCAATAGATCCTTCGTTTCGCACCTAACCAAATATACCTGAAATCAAAACAATGAAATTAATAAACAGTAACTCAAAAAACACGTATGAATTGATTAATGAAATGTTCAGTACTTCTTCAATAATATAAATTTATATGTACAAGATACTACCAAACCAAGAATATTAACATTTCAGGAAGAGAAAACAGATATACCCAATGAAACTTCATGGCCTAAAACACTCATATCCATTAACTACAAAGTTTTAGTATTTCTCCCACAAAAAAAATAGAAAAAAAAAAGAAAAAGGAAAAGGAAAGAGAGAAACTACAAAGTTTCAGTGCTAGTGTAATCCCGAAATGCAAGAAAGAACAAATAAATATTTAAGGGATCAAGCCTCATATAATTCAAAATTAGAAAACAATCAAAACACTCATAGGTTTATAATTGTCCACTGTGGTTAGCTAGATATGTGTACAATAGGATGAATTTCACATCCTTGCCTTTATGATCAACCCTTGACTGAAACTATTTTTGCTTCCTAGCTTTGATAAAAACTTTTCAGTCCTTCTTATATTGACATAATAGTACAAACAAACTTTATTATTCACATCTCCAGTGCCATCACCACTTTATTTTAATTCTGAATATGTTGAATAAAGAAATCTTGCTTTGGATAAATTTCCATGGATCACATTCAGAAAAGATGGTACTACCCAGTGTCATGCCATATGAAAAAGATGATAATGATTACCATAGTGTTTCAAAGAAAAGGAACTATACTAGATGAACGCTTATTTAGTTTGCTAGCATTTACATTCAAACAAAGCAAGTATTTGTCATTCTATATGCTAATACACATGGTGCAATTTTAAATGCCTTCAACACAATTAACACTAAGTCACTAGCAACTATAAGGACACTTCCTTCAAAAAACTATAAGGACATAATACATGAATTACATGTGCAAGTTCGGGAGGATGTTTGATTCTCATTCTACACTAAATTTATACATTCACCTACCGCTAATTGGACAACTAATTTGACAACTATTCAATTACAATCATACATTTAAAACACCAATTAAACATAGTCAAGCACTCATATCATAAAGCCAAATCCTGGCATACCTTCAACAGATATCGAATTAAAGAACCAACTTTGGAAGGCAGATTTTTATGAAGCCATAAAGAAACATTTCTAATAAGCATAAAGCTGAGGAAAATTATAAGAAAAAAATAAACTAAAATAGATGTCTAGCCTCAAAAGTAATTGTATAAACATACTGAATTCATGAAAAGATGGTAAAGAATTTATCATATGTGAACTTCATATTAAATTATTTACTTTTCTAGCCCTTACCATTCAAAACAAATATTTGTCATTCTTTAGGCTAATAAAATCTACCAACCAGGACTTTCAAAGAAATATATATATATATATATATATATCTACCAACCAGGCTGCAATTCTAAATGCACACAATAATTAACACTCACAATTGCCCGATGCACAATTCATGAATTAATGCATATTATTAAAATTTAGACATAGCTATACTTAACAAGTTGCCACTTGAAAGGAATACAAGGTATTTATTAGGATATGAAATTGAAATTGGATCTAAGTTATCTACAATGAATTGCAAGAGATGCAAAAGTAATAAATTTTTTGGTGATTTTCTTGCAAATCCAAGACCAGGGACATATAATTTATAAACATTAGCCAGTGAGGAGAGCAAATTGAGGAACCATGATTAGTGGTTTGTTTAACACACACCACAAAAGCTAGGTAATGTAAATGATTTAAGTCAGCAGTAGCAAACTTTGTTCATGAGGCTATTTCATGGATATAAATAACAAAACAAAAAATAAACAAACATTTCCCCTCCAACAGTCATTCTATTTTCCTTTAAAATCACATTAAAAAATGGAAAACAAAATAAAAAGAGAGACAAACCCATTGGATTCTCTTGTATGACATTTATGGTGTAGCGACTGGAATTTTCATAAATGAAAATTATGATTTTACAAATTTTAAAGTATTTTTAACATGTCGCTACCACCATAATCCGTTATTTTAATATTCGTCACAACAAATGTTTTAAAGAAATTTTGCGTCGCTCGTCAATTTTATTTTAAAGGAAAACACAAGTTTGTAATTGAATTTCTAGTTGAAGTCCAGTTATTTACCATTTTCAAAAATCCGTATATTACGTCCAAACTTGTTCTTGAATTGGTTAATGATGCAATTTTTAAGTCCAAAGTTCAAAATTTATATTAGAGCCCAAAGTTTATATTATCTTGTTTGCAAGAATTCATAAAAGCCCAACTTTTATTTTCATATTAAATAAGCTATGCCAAACAAGCCTAGGTTTTAAAGCCCAATCCCGGCCCAAATTTTAAAGTATTGTCAAATAAATTTTCAATCCAGATTTTTAAGTCATTTTAAGCCCAAATTTGGTCCAAGAATATTTAGCTATTTTAAGCCCAAATAATTGCAAAACACAATTTTAAAAGAATCCGGCCCATTCTTGTTTACCAAGTTAGGCTTAAACAAATAGGCCATAGACTATTCTATCAAATTTTGACCCAGATAACCCCTATCTGAAACTACCCTTGTGTATCCTATTTTCCCATTTTCTGTAATCCACTTCTTCCCTCAACCTCCCATGATTTCCCTCATGTTTCTTCTGAGTACGGGTATATATGACTAGCAGCAACCCACTTCACAGCAACAAATTCATACATTTTAACTTCTAGCAGCAAAAATACTCAATACAGTAAGGAAGTACATCCTTTTCCAGCCCAAATTCACAAACACAATCACCCAGAATTCATACACAAGCATCTGCATATTTAGCATATTCATACACACACATGCTACTTTTGCACACACATATACACTGCTGCCTAGATCGGACCTTCGAATCATGGTCGATTTCAGCCATCGTTCCTCCAATCTGACCTTCCATCCATTAGCCACTGCCATCGTCCCTTCCTCTATTCACCACAGTTCAGTTAACATCTAATTCACACAAAAAAAAAAAAAAAAAAGAAGGAAAAGTCAGAAATAGGGCAAAAAGCCACAGCCACAGCCACAGCCGCAGCCGGCCATTACCCTTCAGCCCCAAATTTCCTCAAACTAGAAACGAAAAAAAAGAGAGAGCCATAGAACCCACTGAACTCGCCTTGGCCATGACCCGACTGCGCTTTCGAACATCTTGAATCCATAAAACAGCTGAAATTTCAAAGCCTTGAACCGCTACTTATCTGAACCGATCCTTCACCAAAATCCCTCGAACTTTTCTGCCTAACCAAACCCAAATTGACCCCCATTCGCGAATTTTGAACCCCAACCGCGACCCGTCTGTCGAACTTAACCATTGTCACCGCTGGAACCTCTGGTCTTTGGCCAGAATCCTCAAACCCAGTCGCGAGCTCTATTTTTAGCTGGAGTTTCACCTCTGGCGCTGGAAGTCGAACCCAATTCGCCCTTCGCCACTGTTGACTGAAGTGCGACTCGAACGTCTCGGACCCACTACCAAATCGCGAACCACGATGGCATCGACCTCCAGCAACACCCGAACCCAAAGCCTTTATCTTGAACCCCTAGAACCCCAATCGATTTGCCAAATCATGCCCTCCGATTCTCTGCCTTCACTTGAAATTGGGGCAAGAATTCTGCAATTACGGGACTTTTATTAAAAGGGAATTTATTTAAAAGACCAAGTCGACCAAAGTCTCCATTTGAAAGACCAAGACTCTATAATCTTTGTCCATCTAACAAGGCAATTAAAAATAATAAAAACTCCTCAAAATATCTTCCTCAACTAAGATCAGTTAACAGGACAAACACTCCATCCATTCCACTGCTCCCTCCTAAAAAGAAGAAATCGATCTCCCTCGAACCTCTGCTTCAATTTGCTAGTAAGGATGACTCTAGTTCTCACACTCTAATTGAAGAAAAGTGGAAAATATCCTCAATAGTCGGTGAATGGTCTCTCCAATGGTGCATTCATAGAGATATATGTTTTTACAAGAACTAAGAGGATGAATATAAACTCATAGCACCAATCTTCTTACTCTCTGTTGAACTTTCTGAATGTTTTTGGTGAGTGGGAGTGGATTTCGTTGATTTGAGAGTGGGTTTCCTGCCTTCAATCGATACCATGGTATGTATGCCGTGATCTACACAACGCCACGACATGGATGCCGTGATACTAGTTTCAAGTAGTTTCGTGCTTCTACTCATTTTTGTAACATGTGTAGTGTGCAAGTCGTGCCATGTGTAACTGCACGGCATAGATGTCGTGATTTCAGTTGGAAGTACTGTTTTTTTCCGCTAGAGTAGTAACTAACTTTCAAATAAGTAGAAGTTTTAAGGTCGGTACTGTGGAATAGTTGACGCATGGTATGCCAGGAGTTGCAATATATCACAGCACCTATGTCGTTATTCCTGGTTGAACCTAATTAGTTTTTTTTTTTTCCTTAGCTCTAATGGATCTCTAAGTGAATATAAAGTACTTTGCAAGCGTTATGTGTTTTCTTTTTTGTTTGGTAGGATGCATATGTTTAGTTTCTTATATAATTTTCATGTAGTAGGTTTTTGTAATTAGAAAAATTGTGAAGTAAGAAACCGAAATTTATTTATTTATTGTTGTAATGTAGCCATGGACAATGGGGATACAGTGTATCTTTCAATTTCTCAAGGTGGTGAGTTTGTAGAGGAAATGACGGTAGATGGAAATGGAGATCCATGGGGATGGTGGTTTATAGTTGGATCATGTCCTTATCTCCAAAAACATTTTGTATATAGAACTGTACAACAAAGTCCTAGAGGAAATTGGAGCAGATGGTGCCTTATATGAGATAGAGATGAGATATCCTAAACTAGGAATGTCTTGTTGTCCACTCCCACCAACAAAGATAGATTGTGATGAAAAGCTTCAATGGTATCTCTCAATATGCAAAGAAACGCCCACTAGTGTAAGCTTAAAATCGAAAGTTTCTCTCGAGCATCTACGGACCGGTACCTTGGAGGAACATGAAGTTGAGCTGAATATCTCAAGGCAAGATTCTCAGTTGCCAATGCAGAGCGAAGATGGTGCTAATTTTGTGGAACTTAACAGAGAATTGGAACATGTCTACACTGGAGGAATTGATGGTAATGAAAGAGCTGATTTTGATTGGGATTCTGTGAATATAATTCAAACTACTTAAGAAAGGCAAGATGCTTAATATGAGACAAATGTTTTAGAATGGATTGGAGACCATCTGGAGTCATATGAAGCTCATGGCATGACAAATACTTACAGTTTGGCCCCTGATGTAGCCACACAATTGTTCGGACCAGCAGTGAGCATTTCCCAGTCTGAGGATGTGAAAGCGAAACAAGCATTCTCGAATAAGAATGAGTTGGTAGAGAAATTGTAGTTCCTTGCTGTGAAGTGACACTTTGAGTTTAAAGTAAATAAATCAAGTAAGAGCAGATATGAAGTTGTTTGTCTTAACAAAGAATGCAAGTGGCGGTTGAGAGCTACAAAACTCAAAGAGTCTAGCATGTTTGATATCAGGCAGTACATTGGCCAGCATAGTTGCTCCATGAATATTCAAAACCGTGATCATAGACATGTTTCCTACTCGATGATTGGCAAGCATATTGCATCAAAGTTTGAGGATGGCAGCAGAGTCTGCAAGCCAAAAAAAACATCGTCAATGATGTTCAGGAGGATTTTGGTATTTGTATAAGTTATACCAAGGTTCATATGGCAAAAGATTTTGCACACGGAAAGGTTAGAGGCACACCTAGAGAAAGCTATGCTAAGCTGCCGTCTTATTGTCATGTTTTGGAGTAAAAAAATCCAGGGACTTTTACTTGCATTGAAGTTGATGGAGATGAACGCTTCATGTATTTGTTCATGGCGCTAGGGCAAAGTATACGCAGGGTCTAATCTTCAGTTTGACTGATTATCTGTAGCGATGGTTCATTTTTAACTTCTTGATATCGGGGCACGTTAATTGTGGCAACATATCAAGATGTAAATATCCAAATGTACACCTTTGCATGGGCAGTGGTTGACTCAGAAGGCTCAAATGCTTACACCTAGTTCTTTTATAAGTTGCGACTGATAACAGGTGACATGAAAGATCTAGTCTTTATCTCTAACCGCGCAACACGCATTCTGGCTGCCCTGCAAAATGTCTACTATTTTGCATGCCATGAGAGTTGTAGAAGGCATTTGTAGAATAATTTCAAATGTAAGTATCCAAGGGCAAATCTTGTAGAATTATTTCATGAAGCGGCAGAAGCTTACACTATTTCAAAGTTTGATATAAGTTTCACAGCACTATGTGGACAAGGAAATTATATTAGACGGTACTTAACGGAGGAGGTTGGAGTACAGTTTTGGAGCAGAGCATATTTTGATGGGGTCCAGTACAATATAATGACAACAAATAATTCAAAATCTGTAAACGGTGCACTAAAAGGTGCTCGTGACTATCCAATTATTGGTCTTATTAAGCATATCAGGGGGATGCTCCAGGTATGGTTTCGTGAGAGGCATGTGGAGGCACAAAGTTGTTGCGGTCATCTCACCCCACCTATGGAGGAGAAGATGTATAAGATATACAAAAGGTTAAGGTGTTTAGAAGTCATTTTAGTTTTCCCTGATAAGTTCCAAGTGCGTAGCATTTTAGTTAAACATGTCTTGCACTTGGCAGAGCAGACATGTAGTTGCCAAAGGTTTGACTTCGATAAGTTTCCATGTTCACATGCAATTGCTACAGCTAGGCATATTGGAGTTGATGGGTACGACTTGTTCTCTAATTTCTTCACCACTACCAGTTGGAGACAAGCATATTTTGAATTTGTTTATCCACTATCAAATGAGCACCAGTGGCAGATTCCAGACCATGTTAGAGCGATAATTGTTCTACCACCATTGACAATGAGGCAAAGCGGTCATCCTGCCAAAAAAAGGAAACAGTCTGTTGGAGAGAACCATAAGCAACGCAGGTACAGTAGGTGTTTGCAAATGGGGCATAATCTTACCACATGCACTAACTGCATACCTTTGAGCGAGATTAGAGCATAATAGAGAAACATTCCGAAATGCAAAGTCCAAGTATTGCTTTTGTATATGTTTTCGCATACATTGATTTTTGGTAGCATTGATTGTACAGTTCTTTTATGCATAGATTTTTGTTGGTTATTAAAAGTTCTACACCTAGGTATGCTTCTGTCACTTTTTTTGTAAGTATTAGCAGTTATGTATGGTTTTGGTGGAAGTGGTTATACGGTGTAGATATAAACAAATATGTTTTGTTAAACTTTGCTTAATTTAGAAATGAAGGTTACTGTAGCTATTGGTGTACATTAATTATTACAAAATCTAATGTCCACTTGCTTCCATTATATAAAGATTTCAAGTTGATGTGTCGTTGCAAAGCAAAAAAAAGGTACAAGCTTAGTGCCTTAAATCACAGTAGTCATACAGTGATGAATACTACCATAAAAGCATGGGTGCAGTGATATGGTACTGAGGTTAATTTCGGCCTCTCGTTGCACATGGATGTCACAATAGAGTTCATAGTCATATTCAATTGATCTGTACAATGTCCTTGGAAACCGATGAGTTATTGCTGCAATTGTTATTCGATTCACAGTATCGCTATGTGGATGTGTGTGCGTGTGTATATGTATATTTTTGTTTCTTGTTAGCTTTATTAGCTTTGTAATCCATGATTCAGTAGATTTATCCAAGTAGACTGTAGTGTATAATTTTGGTTGTCTTGTTTTTAAGCTGGGACTCAGTTACGATTTCTAAGACCACTTTATGTGTTTATGTAAAGAGTTGCAGTTGAAATGTATTGGAAAAACTCTACAGGCGCGAATACACATGCTGGAAATTGTGTATAACAGCTACAGGTATATTTCTGAGCATCACAACACCCATTCAATGATGATCAACAATATAACTAGGGGTGGGCATGCAACCCGAAAACAGTGTGTTCTGCTAGTATTTGGATAGGTTTGTTATCATGTTCATCGATGACATCCTAATATACTCGAAGAGTTTAGAACAACATGTTGAACATTTAAAGACTGTGTTGGAAACTTTGTGAAGGGAAAGATTGTACGCCAAAATCAAGAGGTGTGAATTTTGACTCGATCGCGTAGGTCTCCTAAGCCACGTGGTGACAGCCAGGAAGATTTAGGTAGACCCCGCCAAAGTTGAGGCTGCTACTAAACTGGTCTCCACATACCTACGCCGATGAAGCGAAAAGCTTTTTGAGTTTGGCCAAATCTTATCGGCGATTCATAGAGGCTTCTCTAAGATAGCGGGTCCAATGACATAGCTCACTCGAAAGGATGAAAAGTTCGTTTGGACGGATAAATGTGAACAGAGTTTCCAAGAGCGGAAAATTGGTTTAGGCACTAGTGTTAACAATAGTAGACGACTCCAACGGGTTTATAATCTACAGTGACGCATCAAAACTGAGGTTAGGTTGCATTTTGATGCAGAAGGGTAAGTAATTGCCTACACCTCTTGAAACCTTACGAGGAGAACTATCCAACAAGTGATCTCAAGCTTCCCGCTGTAGTACACACTTTAAAGATCTGGCGTCATTACTTATACTAGAGTAAATGTGAGATCTATACCGATCGTAAGAGCCTAAGTACTTCTTCACTCAGAGGAGTTAAACATAAGGCAAAGAAGATGGTTGGAGCTGGCCAAGGATTATGACTGTGACATCCTATACCATTTAGGTAAAGCTAATATAGTTGCAGATGCTCTGAGCAGGAAAAGCATCGGTCAATTATCAGCACTCGGTACAATCCAAGACTGGTTGATTAAGGATTTTGAGAAGTTGAGAATTGAGGTAGTTGCACCGCAGAGGCATAGATTGGCAGTGATTGCTAGTTTGACGGTGAAACTGGACTTAAGAGACAGAATCATTTATGGCACAAAAGAAGGATGTTTTTTTTAGAAAAGATAAAAGCTGGGGTCAGAATGAGAAAGAGGAAGGGGTTTGAAATCTCTGCCGACGATGCTCTTATGTTCAATGGCCGCCTTTGTTTGCCTAGGAATGATGAGCTCCGGGACAAGATTTTGACTGAAGCCCATTCTACCCCATATACATCACATTCAGAAGGCACTAAGACATACAGGGACGTGTGAAACCTTCTGGTGGAAGAACATGAAGGAAAGTATAGCCAAGTTCGTTCCTAAATGCCTGATGTGTCAGTGGGTGAAACCTGAGCATTAGCGACTGTCAGGGTCTCCCCAGATCGGCAAGTAAGTATGACGTCATTTGGGGTACTATCAACCGACTCACAAAATCCGCTCATTTTCTACCAATCCGTATGAATCTCATATATTAGTTTACTCAGATTTACATAAATGAAATTGTGCGATTTAACAGAGTGCTGGTATCCATTGTATCGGACAGAGATCCGCAGTTTATTTTGAGATTTTTCAAGTCATTGAAGACCGCGATGGGCACTAAGCTGAATTTCAGCATAGCCTACCACCCTCAGACAGATGGACAGTCTGAAAGAACTATCTAGATATTAGAGGACATGCTGAGGGCATGTGTACTGGATTTAGGTAGTAGTGGGAAACTCATTTGCCATTGGTCGAGTTTGCCTACAATAATAGTTTTCGGGCAACCATTGGCATGGCCCCATACGAAACTATATATAGTCGATGGTGTTCGTTCACCAATTTATGGGAACGAATTCGGCGAGAGAAAGATATTGGGGCCTGAGTTAGTCAAGAAGCCAGTTCAAGCCGTAGAAAAGATCAAGACAAGGATTAAGGTTGCCCAAGACTAACAAAAAAGTTATGCTAATCAGAAAGGAAAAGCGTGGATTTTCAGGTCGGAGAAAAAGTTTTTCTCAAAGCGGTGCCAATGAAGGGTGTACTTCGCGTTGGTAAGAAAGCGAAGCTGATAGTGACTTGCATCGGCCCATTTGAGATATTGGAAAGATGGGGAAACATGGCGTACCATTTAGCATATCCCCAAAACTTTTGGCAGTGTATAACGTATTCCATATGTCTATGTTGAGGAAGTATGTTCCCGACTCGGGTCATATTGTAAACATTCAGTCAGTTAAAGTATGGGAAGACCTGACCTACGATGAGGCTCTGATGGCTATACTTGACAGAAAAATTGCAGAATTGAGAGATTCCATTAATTAAGGTCCAGTGTGGGGCCACGGTAGCAAAGAGGCTATATGGGAAAGAGAAGCGAATATACTGCAGAAATACACAGAATTAACAAAACAAGTAAACTAAATTTTGAGGATGAAATTAAATTAAGTGGAAAAGTATTGTAGTAACCGGAATTTTCATAAATGAACATTACTATTTTAAAAATTTTAAAGAATTTTTAACGTGTCGCTAGCGCCGCTCATCTATTTTATTTTAAAGGAAAACAGGAGTTTGTAATTGGATTTCTAACTCAAGTCCAATTACTTACTATTTTCAAAACTACGTATATGACGTCCAAACTCGTTCTTGAATTGGTTAATGATCCAATTTTTAAGTTCAAAGTTCAAAATTTATATTAAAGCCTAAAGTTTATATTATCTTATTTCTAAGAATCCATATGAAGTTCAAATTGTATTTTTATATTAAACCCAAAAAGCTTGAGCTCAACTTCAAAATAAACTATGCCAAACAAGCCCAAGTTTTAAAGACCAATTCTAGCACAAATTTTAAAGTCTTGTAAAATAAATTTTCAGTCTAGATTTTAAGTCATTTTAAGCCCAAATTTGGTCCAAGACTTTTTAACTATTTTAAGCCCAAATAATTACAAAGCCCAATTTTGAAAGAATTTGGCACATCTTTGTTAACCAAGTTAGGCTTAGCCAAACATGCCTTAGAGCATTCCAATGGGAATGTCAAAGTTTTGAGTGATGTAGAGGAGAGAGATAAAGAGAAGATGTTTATTTTAATTGAATATTGGTGGAAAGAGGTGTAGAAAAAGAGAGGGGAAAAGTGAAAAAGATGAGAGAGATCGATAGAAATTCTAAAATAATGATAAAATAGTTATAGTAGAGTCTTCAATGAAGATCTAAAAATAGACTTTACACAGGATACAAGGGAGGAGAAGTGAGAAAAAAGTGGTGTAAATGAGAGAGAAGTAATTAAAAGAATAAGAAAATTAAAAAATATGGGGTGCACAATTTTTTTTTAGTCTATCTCTCTCTTGTTTGGACCATGCATGAACGCCTTATGCATTGAAGATGCTCTAAACCAATTCTACCAAATTTTGACCCAGATAACCCCTAACTGAAACTACCTTGTGTATCCTATTTTCCCAGATTTTCTGCAATCCACTGCTTCCCTCAACCTCCCACGATTCCTCACATTCCTTCTCAGTACACGTATATATGACTAGCACCAACCCACTTCACAGCAACAAATTCATACATTTCAATTTTCAGCAACAGAATACTCAATACAGTAAGGAAGTACATCCTTTTCCAGCCCAAATTCACAAACACAGTCACCCAGAATTCATACGCATGCATCTGCACATTTAGCAAAAGGAAATTCCACAATCTTCATTTAGTCTCTTTACACTCAGCGACAACACAGATACACATCCAGTTCATTCATTTTCTGCAGGCATTTCATACCAAACATTCGCAAAATATTAAACACACACTTCCATCTCAGTACATTCAGAAAGTACACACACTCCTTGTTCTTCTACTACACAACACCACAGTTCAGTTAACATCCAATTAAAAAAAAAAAAAAGGAGAAATCAGAAACAGGGCAGAAAGCCACGGCTACAGCCGCGGTCACTGCCGCCGCCGACCACTGCCCTTCAGCCCCAAATTTCCTCAAACTAGAAACCGAAAAAAAAAAAGAGAGAGAGAGAGAGAGAGAGCTATAGAACCCATTGAACTCACCTTGGTCATGACCCGACCGCGCTCTCGAGCATCTTGAATCCATAACACCGCCGAACTTTCAAAGCCTTGAACCTGCTAATTACCTGAATCGAGTCTTCACCGGAATACCTCAAACTCCTCTGCCTGACCGAACCCAAATCGACCCCCATTCACGAATTTTGGACCCAAACCATGACCTGTCTGTCGAACTCGAACCATCATCACCGCCGGAACCTCTGGTTTCAGCCGGAATCCTCAAACCCAATCGCGACCTCCATTTTTAGCAGGAGTTTCGCCTTTGGCGCTGGAAGTCGAACCCAATTCACCCTCCGCCACTGTTGACCGAACTGCGACTCGAACCTCCTCGGACCCACTACCAAATCGAGAACCACCATGGCATTGACCTCCTGGCACGAACCTATCTTCAAATCCAGTAACACCCCAACCAAAGCGTTGATCTTGAACTCCTCGAACCCGAATCGATTTGCCAAATTGTCCCCTCCGATTCTCTGCCTTCACTTGAAACAGGGGCAAGAATTCTGTAATTAGGGGAATTTTATTAAATCCTAATTGCACTCTAGTGCTCAAGTCTCTGTAGTCGCCTTTTTCAATCCTTTAGTGGTTCTGAAATTTTGAGTTGGTCATTTCAGTTTTATCTTTAGTTCAGTCCCAGAAGTTTCTTTTTAAGTGGATTTCAGTCCCTTAAATTATTAGTTAGCGCGTTTCAGCAACCGACGTTTCAATTTTATTTATTTTAGTCTCTCACGTTTTAAAAACTCTATTTCAGTCACTAAGGTTCTAATTTTGTTTATTTCAATCCCTATATTTCCGAAGTTTATATTTTGAGCTAAAAACTTTCAAAGTCCACATTTTATGTAAATTCCACATTTTATTTAGCTTTAATGTTATTTGTTACGAAAATTTCTAACATTAATTATTAATCATTTTATTTAGAAGAGATGCTGGATTTAACGCATGATTAGCTTACCGTTATAGCTCAAATTTGGAAAAGAAAATATTGAGGCAAATTTCTTACTAAAATTGTTTCAAAAGTTATATGCGCACGTTTTATGAAAAATATGATGCAATTACATGTTATGTATTGATACATGTGCTTCTGAGATTTATGGAATTGACATGAAAAGTATGCGCATAATATAGCTCACCTTTATCGGGAGCCCACAAGCTTAGCTCACTTTAATCGGGAGTCCACAGACTTAGCTCACCTTAATCGGGAGTCCATAGACTTAGCTCACCTTAATCGGGAGCTCATAGGCTTAGCTCACTTTAATCGGGAACTTTTTAATCGGAAACTCTAGGCTTCGCTCGCCAATTTAACGGGCCCACATACATATTTGCATGTGTAAATGTGTTTAATGCATATTTAAAAGTTAGTGTGCTTGAATCTACTGAGTGTTTCGAAAACATTTATGGTAGCGACTTGACCGGATATGGCAATTGAGGAAAGTGAAAAAATAAATTGATTGTTAAAGATTTATTCTGTTGAAATAATTAAAGACTATTTAGTTGTTATTTCAAAGTTAAAATATTTTGTCAATTTCTGACAATGAATTTATTTGGAATTGTTTATGAAATATTATTATGTTGTTCTTAAAAAGAAAAGAAAAAATTTCCTCTTATTTATATATAATTATTTAATTTCCGCGTTTTTTTTAAAGAAAATTAAAAGAAGTTGAGTAGCGTCTTAAGTGCCTAGAACTAGGGGTGTTACATATAGTCTCTAGTCATCCTCTTTGTGTTGTAGTGCACTGGGCCGTGTCCTAGTTTGTAAGCACAAAAATTCCATTAAACACATGGAAAATAGTTACATAAATACATAACACAAGCAATAGCAAAAACTAAAGGACAAGCCTTTTACTGAAGATTTCTAGAACTGACTGTGTTTAATTGAAGGGTTCAACTGAGTCAACTGAGAAAGAGCATGGTTGAACTCTCATAGTCTTCCGCTGTATATGAACCCGAGCCAAAACCCGCACCCTTCAACGCCTCCAATCCTCATTTACCACCGCTGCTACAACTGTCGGGATTTAGAGAATTCCGGCTTAGATCTGAAATTGGAAATCTAAGGGCGTGAAACTGGGGATTTGACCGCCAGTCAGAACCAGAGTTCAAGCCAAGCATTTTTCACCAACTTCGAACATTTCTCTCGGGTTTCCTCCACACTAATGTCTCCTTTTGTTACACTTTCTTTTTGCTAAAAAATTGTGTGCAGGTAAAGGGGATGAGTTCAAATCAACGTTTTTCGATGGGAAGCTGGCCGGATTTCACCCCTCATTGTCGATTTATGTCTGCCCATATTGGACTCTCTCTCCATCTCCCACTGTCGTATGGGAGAAGATTAGGTTGGGTACTTTTTTTTTTTTTTTCTTTTTTGAACTGAGGTAGGTAATGTTTGTTTCCCTAATTTTTTTTTCTTTTTATATTTAATTATTTATTGGAATTGGAATGGATAAATGAAATTTTCAAATGGGTGGGAGCATCTTGGTGGGAAAGTGAAAATGATTAGAGAGAAAATGACATTATTTTTTTCTATATTGGGCATCATTGTTATTTTTTCTAATTTAATCTCAAGTTAACATAAGAAAAGTACCAAATCTTTCAAAATAAAAATGAAGAAATCTATATATATATATATATATATATTAACTAATAGTTTGTCTGATACAATTGTAATTTCATCTGGCGTAATTAGAAAATCTTTCCGTCTAAAGTTTTGTTTGGCATAATTGCTTACAACGCTATACCACATTAGTTGTCACTTTTAATTAAAAAATTACTATAAATGTAATAGTGAATGATTGAACTCATGACCGTTAAGAGTAACATGCTTTTAAACTATTATATCAACTCTTTCGTTTGTTAATAATTTTCATTTATATATTACTATTCTCTCGCGTTTTCACTCAAATAAAATATTAAATTGTTAATAATTGTTTGTCAGTCGCGTCTCTAAATTTATAAACATATGAAATTAGATTTATGAAAGAAATAAAGAATTAATTTAATTAATGTTATAATTTTATATGAAAATTAGAATTGACAAAAGGCATTCCTCAATCCAATTAGATTCTTAAATAAATATGAATGTGAATATTTTTCTTTTTCTTTAATTTGAATATTAATTAACTTCTTTTAATATTGATTAACCCAATTGAAAAGAACATTACTTTGTATTGCTATCTTCAAGTTTATCTTCTCGAGATTTAAAAACTCTTATAACAATCACGCTTTGTCTTTTGCCTATAATTACGAAATGAATAAATTGTAGTGTGTAAAATGTTTATCATTTTAAAGAAAAATATTCATAATTATTAACATTTATAGCTGGAAATATTAAGAAAAAATTACAATTATAATTTTTAATTAATCTAAACTAACGATATATATATGTTTAATTAATTAAATATGTAATTTAATTAAGACAATTTATAAAAAAAAATAAAAGTTCTTAAATGAAATTTATTATCCAATAAATATGGGTTATCAAGTAAGTTCTTCATTCATATTTAGTTATATTGTTTTATTATTATTTAACGAATACATGTTATCAATTATATTTCTTATTCATATTAATTAATTTTCATTGTTTTGTTAATTATAAACTACAAATTTTTTGCTAAAAAATTATAAACTACAAATATTTTAATGATATCGGCACTTATTCATCATTGCATAATCAAATTTATATATGATTTAAACAATTAAATGATGATAAATATGTGTTAGTTATTAAATTAAATAGTGAATCTTATTTTAAAAAATTGGATGGATCAGGTAAAAAAGAACAAAAATTGAAAAAATTAAGAATACCACACGAGTTACCGCTATAGGAAATAAAATATCGAAAAAGAACTTATTAACAGACTTTTTAGCTTGAAAACCGCGATACAAAGATACTGTAGACTAATTTACTTATAGATATATATATATCTATGCGCTACCTTTTAAGGATTATATCTGTTATTTGCTAGACTAAAATAGTAATGTGATATTATATATGAGTATTTGTATAAAATAAAATAAAGTATCACCCGATTAAAATGTATGTGAGGAAACGAGATGTTACTCAATTAAAATGGTAAGTCGGGAAGGTACTTTCTTATGAGTATGAAAATTTTTATGTGAATGGGTATCGAGTGAATACGGGTATGTACATACCCAAATGTATTACTAGACTGTTGACTAATAATATTAAATAAGTTATGATATAAACGTAAAATATAGTAAAATATTAATCGAGTACATAAACGGGTAACTATTAATATATTATTAATTAAACATTAATTTAACGTGTCAAATATTAACTCAAAATTGTATATTTATTACTTTTGTTATGCAAATCCAATGGTACGTATTTTTTCAATATTTTATTGCTCATTATTATTGAATTTTTTGGAATTAGTCTTCCCATGCAACGCATGTTTGAGATACTAAACTCATAGTTACTATAGTTGATTGTAATTCAATCATTTGATTGCTAATTATTATAACTTTATATAGGTTGGATATGTGAACTTGAATAACTTGTTTGGAAGGGACCAAAATTATGGACTTAGTTATACAACTAAATTTATGCTCAACACTCAAACATTTTACTACAAATATCCAGTGGTGATTTGTGATTCACATAATTCATAATTTTAGATCATGCAACTGGTATATTATACTTTATTTATGACATGCTATTTAAAAAACAAACTTACACATTAATTTTGATATAAATGTACATTATAACTCTAACGATTGTCATTATAAAATCATGTTACTTTTTTAAGGATTACATTTGTTATTTGTTAGACTAAGATAACAATGTGATATTATGGGTACTTGTACAAAATAAAACGAAGCATCACCCAGTTAAAAAAGGTATGTAGGGAAACGAGTTATTATCTGGTTAAAAGGGGTATGTCGAATGTACTTTCTTATATTGGTATGAAAATTTTTATCTGAACGGGTAGCGAGCGAATACAGATATGTGCATTACATGTCAGGTACATAATATTAAACTATTAACTAATAATATTAAATAAGTTAAATGATTTAAAAGTAAAATATAATAAAGTATTAATCGAACACATAAAATGGTAACAATTAATTTGTTATTAATAAAATATTAATTTAACGCATCAAGTAATAAATCAATTATATATTTACTGATTTTGTTATGTAAATCTGATGACACATATATGTGCAAAGCATGAGTAAGACTTCTTTCAATTCCATCGTTGACAATGACATTGGTGTTGTATGATATTTTTAAGTATCTTACTATCTCATCTTTTAAGAGACTTCGTTCGTTATATTTAGTGATAGCTATACTTTATTTTCATTTTCAGCTTTTTATCTAAGGTAGGCACGAGTACAATATAAAATATAATATTATTTACTTTTACAATACTACAATGCAATCATGCATAAATACATACATGAATAAAATGGGTTGTGCCATGTTAATTTTTTTATGTTTTTCTGTATGAGCTCAATCCAATTAACTTCATTATCTTTTAATATTCTTGCTGGATGTCTTCACAACCTGAATTCTGGTATCAAAATTTATTGACAAGGTGAATTATATGAATCTCTTTTATTTTATCAATTATCCGAGATATTTTTGTATTTTCGTTGTCACTAAGGAAAATAGAAACCTAAATTATGACAACATTAATTGTATTGAATGTTACTGAATTTTTACTTTTCTTGCAAATAGATAAATGATATTTAGCTGTCAATAATTAGATAAAAAACTTTAATTTAATATGAATTAGGTCTCTATTATTAACAATTATAGCACTAAAGTTATATGTAATTACAAGAAGATCACTTTGTTAAGGCATTATTACCTTATCATCATCAAACTATAGTCTCAAATAATAAGAAAATGATTAGTCTAAGTGACATATTTTACTGAAGAGGAAAAGTAGAAAAATAATTTTAGGGTTCACAAAGCATTTAACGTTTATCTTGACATATAATTTTAAATAAATTTTAACCGACTGCCATGCATCACAGAGATGGTCAGATTATCATTTCATCATATTCTAACAACTTCTACTAAAAATTTTTACAAATCTGAATTCTTGAATGCGATATGATACTCTAGAATTTTCAGCCATAAGTCGAAATTAAATATCAGTATTCCTGATATATTGTTATAGAATTTTTAACATTTGACTACGTTGTGTAGTGGCACAAGACTTATAATCTCAAGACATAGAGATCGCATCATTTAGGAAAAAATTCTATCTGGATCAGATGCAGGGGACAAATTTTTTTATTATAAGAAAGACTCTGATACTATTTGATCCAAGACTTTCTTTTACAATACAAATTACATTTGTAAATGTCATAGTTTTTATATTTTTTATGACATTAAGTATCTAAATTTTTATTAAGCTACTTTTGATGTATAATTTTTTTATTAGATATCTACCTATGTATCGCACTGGTGAAAAGTCTAGTTGTAAGGGAATGAAAGTTTTTAAGAACATTTTTCTGATACATTATTAATTTTATTAGTGTTATTAGGTTTTTATTATTTTTTTGCTATATTGTCTCCATTTTCAAAACACATCAAATATAAAATAATGGTGCTAATAAAAAAATATTACTGTAGAAGGATTATACATTATTTTATTAAAATGATTTATGAATTATCGATACACAAATTATTATTAATTGTTGACAATGCATTTATATTTTAAACTTGTATAGATAATGTACATCAAGGTCATTTGCATACACATAAAAAAAAAAGCAAAAAAAAAAAAAAACTTTAGCGTTTCAAAAATTTAAAAATTTTTTACTTTTACTTATCTAGTTTCTATTAAAACATTTATTAGCCCCCAAAATTAAATTTTTTTCTTCCTTTAATATTATGTATAACGTTTTCTTTTCATTTTGTTATCCTTTGGATTTGTAACAATACTAGTCTGTTACTAATTTGTTTCTAAAAAGTAACAAATAGTATTCGTTAGTAATTAGTAAGCGGTTAGTAACAAATTATTACCAACAAGATTTTATTTCGTTGTGATTTCAAATTTTATTTGAAAAAAATATGAAATAAAAATATTCGTTACTAAGTTGTTGATATTCTGTTGATAATAGTATAGAATAATATCTATTACTAATTTGCAACAAAAAATTACCAACAAATTCGATTTTGTAGCTAATCTGTGGCTAAGCATGTGTAGTGTGTTTAAATCTTCTGAAAATAAATTTTCGTTACAAAGACATTACTAATCTATTACTAATATCAGCCCAAGCAGGTCTGTTATTAAAATTCTATTACTAATAGCACCATTTCTAGTACTGTCACTATTCAATTTATTAATAAAACTTTGCAAGGATTTGATATTACTTCCAGTAATCACAATATCATTTACATAGATTAACACAAAAAATTAGCCTTTGATCTATGTAGAAAAATAGAGAGTTATTAGCCTTTGACCGACAAAATTTCCGATTCAACATGGTTTTCTTTAATTTTTCATACCATGTTCTAGGTGCCTATCTGAGTCTATATAACGCCCTTTGAAGTCTGCACATATATCCAAATTTAACTACATCCTCAAAACCTTCTGCTTGCTTTAGATAGACTTGTTCACTTATAGTTCCATTTAAAAAGGCATTATTAATGTCCACTTGCCTAATAATCCATCCTCTAGATACAGCCAATGTGAGAATGATCCTTAAAGTACAAGACTTGATGACAGGGCTGAATGTTTCACAAAAATCTATTCCTTCTCTTTGTAATAATCCTCTAGCTATAAGCCTTGCTTTGTACTGCTGTATCCTACCTAGTTGATCATATTTGATTCTAAAGACCCATTTAGTATCTATTACCTTTTGGCCTTTCTTAGGAGGAACTAGATCCCAAGTATCATTCTTTATAAGTTTATCATATTCTCTATTCATGGCAATTTTCCAATTTTTATCACACAGAGCTTCAGATACATAACCAGGCTCAACAGCAAACTGACTTTCTCCAAATTTAAATTTCATAGAACTTGCAAGATATGTTTTGGGTTTAAAAATACATGCTTTGCTTCTGGTAATCATAGGATGCCCTGTTTTTGTTTTATGCTGAACCTGGAACTCTGATGGCATTTTCTCATCAGATTGCACAATTTGATGTTCCTCATCTGATTGCTGGTTTTGTGAATCGACATTATCATTATCTCCTTCATAATTACCTTCAGAAATATTTTGTCCCCCAAACTAATAATATGTTTCACCCTGAGGTTACACTGCTGCTTGAGATTGACTGCTAATGGGTGTATCATGCTGATTTAGGCTGGACACACTTTTGTCTGTAGGAGTATAATAGGGTAGTTTTTGTGAAATGACCTGTATGTCTTTCGGATCTGTATGTTTTGTTAATGAACCCTTGTGAGAAAGGAAATTCAAGCTCATTGAACACCACATGTCTTGAAAGATATGCCTTACCAGTGGAACTGAGACACTTAAAGCCTTTGTGAGAATTGCTATAACCAAGAAATACACACTTGGGTGAATGAATGTTGTTGATGGGGCTTGAGACAAGGAAAGCATGCACAACCAAAAACCTTAAGCTGATTATAATCAAATGGCTCTTTGTATAATGTTTCAAAAGGTAAAGTCATGTTTAGAACAGTAGTAGGAAGTCTGTTATAAGATGTACTGCGGTATGAAATGCCTCCGACCAATAAAATAAGGGCATTTTAGCATGAGGCAAAAGTGCAAAGCTAGTTTCAGCTACCTGTCTATGTTTCCTTTCTACCTTCCATCTTGTGCTAATGTATATGGACAAGAGTTTCTCAGTTGAATACCAGAACTTTGTAGTATAGGTAAAAGGCTTTTATACTATCCTACTTCATCACAATGAGTGGCTTTGATTTTCCTATCGAACTTATTTTTTACCAGGTTTTTGAATTGTGTAAATGCATTCAAGGTCTCAGACTTCTGTTTTAAGGGATAAATCCAGGAATACTGGCTATAGTCATTAACAAACAGCACATAATACCTAAAACTAGCTAAAGATTTAACAAGAGCTGGTCCTCATATATCTGTATGAATCAAATCAAGTGGAAATTTGGTGTGAAATTTTGAAGGGTAAAGCATGAGATTTAGCTAATTGACAGGCATCACAAAACTGAAGATTTTTATTGCCAACTGAAGTTTGATTACAAGAGTTCAGAACCTTTGACATGACACTAGCATTAGAATGGCCAATCCTCCAGCGCTATAGACTCAATTTAGACTCTTTAAACTTGGAATTTGATGACTCAATAACTTGACTCAACTCAACAGAAAAGACTGAAACAGGACACTTATTGATAACTAGACTTGACAGAAAAGGGCTTTTAAGCCTTCCCAGTAGCAGTATCTCCTTGGTGACTTTGTCTTTCACAACATAGGAATCAGAACGAAACTCAATGAACACACTGTTGTCTAATGCAAGTTGTGACACGCTGAGTAAATTTCTTTTGATTTCAGGCACATAGAGCATCTTGTTTAAAACCAAAGATTTATCTTTCAAAGTATGCAATTTTCCAACACCAGTATGAGAGATTTTCCAACACTAGCTTAGCTTATATTCAATGAGGCTAAGTTATTCCTCTGAACATTGAGCCGTTCAATCCTACTGTCATAAACCATGAGGACTTATTGCAATTCAGTCCAAGATATCTATTCTCTACTATTGATTTGCACCACAATAGGGGTGTGTTCTTCATCTAGGCCAGCCAAACTTCATTCACCAAATCAGTTAGGGGATAGGCTTACCAGCAATCTCAAGATTGTCAGCTAGTTGCTTTAAAGTGTTCAGATATTGATCAATGGACAATGAGCCTTCCTTGGTTCTTTGCATTTCAGCAGTGAGAAAGGTGATTCTGGACTTGTTCATGACTCCAAAGATCTCATGAATAGACTTCTATAGAATTGATGAACTGATGGCTCCATTACCCTCAGAGCAATCTCCGGTGTCATAGTGGTATATAACCAACCCCATCAGTAGTTGGTCAACTAATACCCACTTACGATAATTTGGATTCTCTACAAATTCAACTGTAGAACCAACTTCATTTGTGATTTGTGTGCCAACAGACTTCTCAGGACATTTGTTCCCATCATTAAGAAAACTTTCAATATTATGCACCTTCACAGTGAGCAAATTACAAACGAGGAATTTTGATTGCCAACCAAAAGTGAAGGCATCATGTTTGCCTATACAACCTTAGAACTTTGATTCGCCATTATTGTTGAGGCTCTAATACCAAGTAACAAATTCAAGGATTGGGAAAAATTCTGAGACCACACCTAATTGAGTGGCTCGGTTGATGTACATATCTGTACAATTTACAGAAATCATGTACTAAGCCAATTACAGCCAAGAACAACCCTAAAATTTGGGAATTTACACATCAGATATTATCCAGTTCTACCTATCAACTATGGCTGCTTATACAAGGGTAAAATTGTAATACAAGTTACAAAAGTGTAAAGCTAAAATTGGAATACTGGCCAACACGTTTTCTGCAAACTTGGCTCTAGCTTGCTTTGATTGAAGATGCCTGCAACTGACTAATCTTTGATGGGGGCGTTTCATGAACCAATATATTTGACAAATGCCTATGACAAAAGACCTGTACCATTTATTTTATTTCATTCAGTGGCCTAGATCTTTCATTTAAATCCATTAAATACCTTCCTTATCTAATTAAATATATGTAAAAGCTAGGTTGCATGGAAACGGAAACTAGACACGAAATGGGACACAACACGAAACAGGGAAACGTTTTTTTTATAAAATACAGGACATGAAACGCTGTGGAAACATTATATAAATATTATTAATTAATTTTATAATTTTAATATTTAACTTCAAAATACAATTAAATATTAATTAAATAGTTGAAATAATGAATTCAACCCAATCTAACTAAAATTTTAACATGAAATTATGTTTATGTTAAAACAACTCATAATTATCAAATTAATAATAAAGGGAGAAGAATATTCTTTAATTTTTCTTTGGATTAATTGCAATCATAAGATCACAAAATGAAGATATTATAAGTTTATATAAAGTTAGGTTTAAAGTAGTTTCCATTTAAAAGTCCTAAATATTTAAGTTAAATATAAATTAACTTTTAGTTAAACATAATTAAGATTTTATTTTTATTAAACGGTTATAAATTTTTAAACAAGAGTTTCCTAAAAATTTCTTTTGAGTTTCCTTGGAGTTTCCAAAACTTTTAAAAAATAGAAAACTTTTTCAGAGTTTCCAAAATGTTTCAAGAGAGTTTCCAGTGAGTTTCAGTTTTTGATACGTTTCTGACACGAAACAATTCGGGAATTTGGGAATTTACACATCAGATATTATCCAATTCTACCTATCAACTGTGGCTGCTTGTACGATGGTAAAATTGTAATACAAGTTACAAAAGCGTAAAGCTAAAATTGCAATACTGGCCAACACATTTTCTACAGACTTGGCTCTAGCTTGCTTTGATTGAAGATGGTTGCAACTGACTAATCTTTGATGGGGGCGTTTCATGAACCTTATATTTGACAAATGCCTATGACAAATGATCTGTACCATTTATTTTATTTCATTCAGTGGCTTAGATCTTTCATTTAAATCCATTAAATACCTTCCTTATCTAATTATATATATGTAAACACTAGGTTGGACGCAAACGGAAACTAGACACGAAATGGGAGACAACACGAAATGGGGAAGCTTTTTTTAGAAAATGCAGGACATGAAACGCTGTGGAAACATTTTATAAATATTATTAATTAATTTTATAATTTTAATATTTAACTTCAAAATACAATTAAATAATAATTAAATAGTTGACATAATAAATTCAACCCAATCTAAATAAAACTTTAACATGAAATTATGTTTATGTTAAAACAACTCATAAT
Organism: Nyctanthes arbor-tristis; assembly: GCA_963692815.1. Taxonomy (NCBI): domain Eukaryota; kingdom Viridiplantae; phylum Streptophyta; class Magnoliopsida; order Lamiales; family Oleaceae; genus Nyctanthes; species Nyctanthes arbor-tristis. The sequence goes on along the minus strand of CAVNYN010268793.1, from coordinate 40,206 downwards.
TATCAAATTAATAATAAAGGGAGAAGAGTATTCTTTAATTTTTCTTTGGATTAATTTCAATCATAAGATCACAAATTGAACATATTATAAGTTTATATAAAGTTAGGTTTAAAGTAGTTTCTATTAAAAAGTCCTAAATATTTAAGTTAAATATAAATTAACTTTTAGTTAAATATAATTAAGATTTTATTTTTATTAAACAATTTTAAATTTTTAAACAAGAGTTTCCTAAAAGTTTCTTTTAAGTTTCCTTGGAGTGTCCAAAACTTTTTAAAAATAGAAAACTTTTTCAGAGTTTCGGAAACGTTTCCAGAGAGTTTCGGAAACGTTTCAGTTTTTGATACGTTTCTGACACAAAACGCTTCGGGAATTTGGGAATTTACACATCAGATATTATCCAATTCTACCTATCAACTGTGGCTGCTTGTACGATGGTAAAATTGTAATACCAGTGACAAAAGCATAAAGCTAAAATTGCAATATTAGCCAACACGTTTTCTATAGACTTGGCTCTAGCTTGCTTTGATTGAAGATGTCTGCAACTGACTAATCTTTGATAGGGGGCGTTTCATGAACCAATATATTTGACAAATGCCTATGACAAATGACCTGTACCATTTATTTTATTTCATTTAGTGGCTTAGATCTTTCAATTAAATCCATTAAATACCTTCCTTATCTAATTAAATATATGTAAAAGCTAGGTTGGACGCAAACGGAAACTAGACACGAAATGGGACACAACACAAAATGGGGAAACCTTTTTTTAGAAAATGCAGGACATGAAACGTTGTGGAAACTTTTTATAAATATTATTAATTAATTTTATAATTTTAATATTTAACTTCAAAATACAATTAAATAATAATTAAATAGTTGAAATAATGAATTCAACCCAATCTAACTAAAACTTTAACATGAAATTATGTTTATGTTAAAACAACTCATAATTATCAAATTAATAATAAAGGGAGAAGAATATTCTTTAATTTTTCTTTGGATTAATTGCAATCATAAGATCACAAATTGAAGATATTATGAGTTTATATAAAGTTAGCTTTAAAGTAGTTTCTAATAAAAAGTCCTAAATATTTAAGTCAAATATAAATTAACTTTTAATTAAATATAATTAAGATTTTATTTTTGTTAAACAGTTATAAATTTTTAAACAAGAGCTTTCTAAAAGTTTCTTTTGAGTTTCCTTGGAGTTTCCAAAAATTTTAAAAAATAGAAAACTTTTTCAGAGTTTACGAAACGTTTCCACTGAATTTTGATTTTCGATACGTTTCTGACACGAAACGCTTGCTGTCTAGAAGCTTCCTTGCTTCGTAGTGTAAAAGTAAATAGTTTTGTGTCGGTATGTCTAATTAGATATATGGAAAGATATTTTTTAATTGATTTATCAACTAAAAAAACATCTTTCCATATCTGTATTATTATACATGCAAAGTAAATGTTGCATTTTCCAAATTGTAACAAAAATTGCATAACCCTTCAACGGTTCAACATCAGACCATATGTTCCAAAGTCTGCTATTTGGCTTGTGATTTCAATTTTTAAGATAAAATTTCATATTTCGATGATTTTGTTTATTCACTATTGCCATTAATTTGGATGAATAAGACGCGTTAAAATATGAGAAAATATTTATAAAATCTATTATCATCATTCAATACATTCGAAAACATAATTTCAACGACAAATGTATAATATTATCAAATCTCAGTGTGTCATTTCTATATTATCAAATTTAAATTTGTCATCTCTGTAATACCTGTTACTCGGATCCTTTTCAAATATCCTAATAAAACTAAAAAATTTAAAAAAAATGTAAAAAGCATAAGAAATATTCAAATAACATTAAAGTCACCAACACACACGGCAGAGAAGTGAATGAACGAATTAAGAGATATTAGAGTTTGTTTTAATTCAAATCTTTTTTGAGTTCCTTCACAAAAATTTTTTGTTAAAAAAATAAAAAAAAGAAAAGAAAATTTATCATTGCGGCGCGGGTCAACCATTACCCATATATGGTAAGATTCAATCAAATCAAGTAAATGAAGAAAATTAGTGTTGGAAAAATAAAAAGTAAAAAGTAAAACAATTACTAAAAGATTTACCAAAAAAAAAGCCTAGAAAATCGCACTACAAAAGTTACCGAGACTTAGTTCCCTTAATTAATATAATAATAATCTATATATTATTATATATATATATATATAAAAAAAATAACAGTTCGTCTGGTACAATTGCAATTGCATCTGACGCAATTAGAAAATATTTCCCTTTTAAAGTTCTATCTGGCACAATTTATAATGCCATACAGACCGGCTGTCACTTTTAATAAAAAAATTGTTATAAATGTAATATTGAATGATTGAACTTGTGACCTACATGTTAAGAATAACATGCTTTTAAACCATTATACTAATTCTTTTATTTGTTAATAATTTTCATTTATATATTACTATTCTCGCATGTTTTCACTCAAAGAAAATATTATTATTAATCACATATATACTTAAAGACTAAATATATTGACACTAATTTTTTTATTAATCTCATCAAATTTTCAAATATACTAAAATAATCACAATTAAAATGACACAAATACACAATTTTTAAAATTTACTTTGTACAATTAACTTCCTCTAATATTTATTAGCTCAATTGAAAAGAAGAACATAATTTTTGTATGACTCAAGAATTTATACAAAAATCACGCTTTTATTTTTTGCTCTTAGTTACGAAATGAATAAATTGTAGTATGTAAAATCTTTATTCCTTTTATTATTATCTAATTAAAATCTCTATAGACAATTTATCTTACATTTTATTTAATACTTCCTTAACTAACATATCTCCCTACTTTATCCCTTTTTATGGAAATCGTCAAATTCTTTTCTTTGATTAGAACTCAATTCTACCTAAAATTCCTCACATTCTATAATCCACAACACAATCTTAGCGGATTTTTTATAATACCTTTTTAATAACACTATAATCTTCGTCTAATTGAACAACAAATCTTACATATATATATATATATATATATTCCAAATTTAGTTTCCTAATTTAGATATTCTTATATGTACAATGCAATTTTTTATATGAATGGATATCGAACAGATACATATATCATGATAAAAATAACTATTATGAAATTGTGCAACGTTTTTTAAGGATTTTATTGTTTATTTGTTAGAAAATACATAATAAAATGAGGTGTTATATTGTTAAAAGAGTATGTGGAGTGTATATAATCTCATGGGTATGAAATTTTTATCTGAATCGATATCAAGCGTGTACATGTACTATTGTGCACGTTTGATACTCAATGTTAAATCGGTAACTAATAATATTAAATAAGTTACATGATTTAAAAAGTAAATTAAAATAAAATATTAAACATGTATTTAAGCAGTATGTTTAAAAATATTCGTCAAATCTTTCCTTGATTTCTGTAAATAAAATTATAGAAACCTAAAATAAAAATTCATACTAACAAAAAAATCTAAAGCTGAATTAAACTCATTATATTATCTTACAAAACTTTCTTAATTATTAATTGTACGAATTTAATTATTTTCATACCACATGGGTCCCATAAAATTGGTCCACTTTTTCTTTTTTATATGTCTTAAAATATAGTCCACTCTTCTTTTAAAAAAAATAGTTGGAATATTAATTTTCTATTATAACCCTATTATTGTGCATTTTAATCGATAAAATAGTATTATATAAAATGGAATTAACAAATTAAGTGGTATATTAGGGATATATGATATTAAATTTTACATTTTCAACATTATTAATTGATTTTTTATTATTAAATGATAGTTATCATGTACAATTAACTGAATTGTCTAGCACAGTTAGAGATTTTCTCAGTTTTGCCCGCCTAAAAGTGGGCTTCGTAAGACTCCTCATTGCTGAAATATCTATAATAAATAAATGCAATAATTAATTTATCATTATTATAATTATATATGTCTATCGATTATTATTACACCATTAACTAATATTATTGAATATGTTAGATGATTAAAAACCAAATTATACTAAAACAAGCTAGATAGTTTATCTATAAAAATATTCGTCAAATAGTTTTTTAATTTCCGCGTATACAATTATACAAACACAAAGCAATAAAAAATTCGTGCGTCTAGCACTGAATTAACTATCTTACAAAATTTTCCTAATTTTTAATTGTTTTTTAAAAAGTTTTGTAGAAAGTCTTAACGACAAAAAAATATGTCAAGTTTGGATGAAAAATTTTGTCATCTTGATCTTTTTTTTATCATTTTAATTATTAGACCTCTAATCATTATTTATTCTAAAATCATGCTACTTTTTTAAGTATTATATTATTTATTTAATAGATTAAAATAATATATTATGGTTCCCGCACATAATAAACTGAGTTATTATTATTATTATCCAATTAAAAATATATGTGGGTGTGGATACACGTTATAGGTATACAATTTTTTATTCGAATGTGTGTCGAGTGGAAACAGATATCATGGTACATGCCTGATATGCAATATTAGACTGTTAAATAATAATATTGAATAAATTAGATAATTTAAAAATTAAATTATAATGAAACATTAAACGTGTACATAAGCGGATAACTATTAATAGTAAATTATTAATAAAATATTAATTTAACATATTAAAAACTGCATATTTACTGATTTTGTTATGCAAATTTAATATAAGGAAATTATTCAACATTTTATTGTTTATTACTAGAAATTTCGAATTAATCTTCCTGTACAACGCACAGATGAGACTTCTTTTGGTTCTAACATTGACAATGACGTTGATGCTGTATGGTGTTTTTGATATCTTGGTATCCTGACTTTTCAGAGACTTCTTTTATTTTATTTAGTGATAATTATACTTTGTTTTCATTTTCAGCTTTTCTTCTAAGATAGGCACGGATACAATATAAAATATGATATTATTTTCTCCTACAATACAAGCAAAGTACAATGCATCATGCATAAATGCATATATAAATAAAATGGGTTGTGCCAACTGAATATTTTTTGGGTTTTTTTGCATAAGCACCGTACAATTGTCTACATTATCTTTCAATATTTTTGTGGGCTCTCTTCAGAGCCCGAATTCCGCTATTAAAATTTATTGTCAATGTTGATTATATGAATCCCTTTTATTTTATCAATTATCCGTGAAACTTTTTTGTTTCCGTTGTCCCTAAGGAAAAAATGGAAATATATATTATAACAGCCTTAATTATACCAAATGTCATTGAATTTTTACTTCACTTACAAATAGATAAATGATATTTAAATGTCAATAATTATATCACTGAACTTTAAATTAATAATAGTTAGGCCTCTCGACTTTAATTATCAACAATGTATCACTAAGTCATAGGTAAGTGTAAGAAGGCCACTTCGTTGACGCTATATTATTACCTCAACAATTAGATCTTTACCCATGAATCAAACAGGTGAAAAATCTAGTATATATATTAAATGACAGTTATCTGGCACAATTAACTGATTTGTCAGGCACAATTAGTGATTTTCCCAATCTTTCCCGCTTGAAAGTAGGCTTCGTAAGGCTCATATCTGAAATCTCTATAATAAATAAATGCAATAATTATTTTATCATTATTATAATTACTAGTATTACACCCCAACAATTTGAAAGTGATTAAAAAACAAATTAACCAAAATAATTTTCCCTAAAAACTAGTATCGTGTATATATATATATATATATATATATATAAGCACAGTTTGGTGGGCTCAATTGATTGTCGGGTACAATTAGAAATAATTTTCCCGCTATTATCTAGTTTCTTTAGAAAACCAATTTGCCGACTTTATTATCCTATTATTATACTTTTTCTTATTGTTATACTTTTCATTTTAATAGTTTAATTTAATATTTTTACTTTGGGACTCTATCTACATATTAATTTATTTTTTTATTTTGGGACTCTTCTACATATTACATTTTGGCCAGATATATCTCATATTTACCTAATAGATTTCAATTTTACTTTGTTTGATTGTATAATTTCATTATTTTATATTCTCCTACTCTATTGTATTTTACCTTGTCAGTATAATATATCCATGAAATACACGAGTATGAAATATAGGATGTCCCTAAATACACCAATGTGAAGCTAATACAGATTATGCTATCAAGTTTTGTTGTCTTTAAAGGAAATAAAAATAAGAATTAATAAAAAAATTTATTGGTTCAATTATTATACTTTTCCTTTTAATAATTTGGTTTAGTATTTTTATTTTGAAACTCCATCTACATATTACTTTTTGTTAGATATATCTCATATATATATATATATATATATATATAAGCACAGTTTGGTGGGCTCAATTGATTGTCAGACACAATTAAAAATAATTTTCCCGCTTATTGTCTGGTTTCTTTAGAAAACCTATTTGCTGGCGTAATTATTCTATTATTATACATTTCCTTATTGTTATACTTTTCCCTTTAATAGTTTAATTTAATATTTTTATTTTGGAACTCTATCTACATATTACATTTTGATTAGATATTTCTCATATTTACCTAATGGACTTCAATTTTACTTTGTTTGATTGTATAATTTCATGATTTTGTATTCTCCTACTCCATTATATTTTACTTTGTTAGCATACTATGTCTGTGAAACGCATGGGTGTGAAGCATAGTATAGTATGTCCGTAAATGCACGGGTATGAAACCGATATGGATTATGCTATCGTGTTTTATTATCTTTAAAGGAAATAAAAAATAAGAATTAAGAAAAAAATTATTGGTTCAATTATTATACTTTTCCTTATTGTTATAATTTTCTTTTTAATCATTTAATTTAATATTTTTATTTTCAGACTCTATCTACATATTATATTTTGGTTAGATATATCTTATATTTGCCTAATAGATTTGAATTACATGAAAAGTAGATAATATATCAATCTAGAATTTGAAATTGTTATTATATTTTTTCCTTATTATTATACTTTTCCTTTTAATTATTTATTTTAATAGTTTTATTTCGGAACTCTATCTATATATTACATTTTAGTTAGATATATCTCATATTTATCGAATGGATTTCAATTTTACTTTGTTCGCTTGTATAGTTTCATGATTTTATGATCTTCTACTCCATTGTATTTTACTTTGTCAGCAAAATATATCCGTGAAACGCACGGGTATGAAGCATAGTAAGTCTGTAAATACACGGGTGTGAAACTAATATAGATTATGTTATTGAGTTTTATTGTCTTTAAAAAAATAAAAAATAAGAATTAATAAAAAAATTATTGGTTCAATTATTATACTTTTATTATTGTTATACTTTTTTTTAATCATTTAATTTAATATTTAGATTTTAGGACTCTATCTGTATATTACATTTTGGTTAAATATATCTTATATTTGCCTAATAGATTTAAATTACATGAAAATAGATAATATAGCAATTTAGATTTAAATAGTATTATTATAATTTTCCTTATTATTATACTTTTCCTTTTAATAATTTAATTTAATATTTTTATTTTGGTACTGTATCTACGTATTACACTTTGGTTAGATATATCTCATATTTTCTTAATGGATTTCAATTTTACTTTGTTCTATTATATAATTTCATGATTTTATGTTCTCCTATTCCATTGTGTTTTACTTTGTCAGAATAATATGTCTATGAAATGCACGGGGTGTGAAGTATAGTATTTCAGTAAATGGACTGGTGTGAAACTAATATAGAATTATACTATCAGGTTTTATTGTCTTTAAAGGAAACAAAAAATAAGAATAATAAAAAAATATTGGTTCAACGAGATGACGATGGACTAATAACAAGAATTTAAAATTATGTTATCAAAATAAATAACCAATTGCATGCTACTAGTAAACGTATGATGCACATTAATTCTATGCAGATTCTGTTTTTTAGTTTCTTTATGATATTAAGCCTGATAAACATAATTATGTTATATTTTATGTATGAAATTCCTTTAGGAAATCTAGTAATAAATAATAAAAGAGTTAATATTATAGAAAATTTTCATATCACCATAAGTTTAAATAAATACTCATATACAATCAATTTGAATAGAATAATTAGTGTGCTTGTAGAAGGACGGCTAAAATAAAGAAATCAAATTCAAAACATTAAATTGAATAAAAATTCAAAACTAATTACACCCCAAACTTCAATTTAATACGAATGAGAAAAAAATTATTACATCATATGGTGTTCCCTAACTTTTAATTTTTAATAGAGTTCCATTGAGAAAAGAAAAGATTAATCGAAACAAATCATCAAAATAAAAACAAAAGCCGTAAATTGAACCTAGGGAGGTTTGAAAATTCTATGTAATTACACATATTCGTTATCTAACAGTTTCATTGTTATCATGAAAATTGTCTAAGATTCTCATATTAACACAAGTAAAATCTTGTGCAATAACTTAAAGAAATTTTCGGAAGACCAAAAAATAAAAAAATAAAAAACAAAGAAAACCAAAAAAAATGGAGAGGAAAAGGAAGGGAAGTCAAATTGATGGAATTAGAAAGTTAAAAAGAGCGGGAAAACATTTTTAGAAACTTTATTCCTTATATATATATATATATATATATGTTTAAAAAATTTTCGGAAGACCACCAAAAAAAAAAAAAACAAAAACAAAGAAAACTAAAAAAATGGAGAAGAAAATGAAAAGATGTCAAATTGACGGAGTTAGAAAGTGAAAGAGAGCCGGAAAACTTTTTTAGAAACTTTATTCCTTATATATAGATATATGTCTAAAAAATTTCCGGAAGACCCAAAAAAAAACAAGGAAAACCAAAAAACGGAGAAGTAACGGAAGATAAATCAAATTGAGGGAATCAGAAAGTGAAAAAGAGTGGGAAAACTTTTTTAGAAACTTTATTCCTTTTACATAAATATAGATATAGATGTCTAAAAAATTTTTGGAAGAAAAAGAAAACCGAAAAAATGGAGAAAAAAAGGAAAAGAAGTCAAATTGATGGAATTAGAAAGTAAAAAAGACTGGAAAAACTTTTTTAGAAACTTTTTAGAAACCTATATATATAGATATATAGATAGATATATGTCTAAAAAATTTTCGGAAAACCAAAAAAAAAAAAAGGTAAACCAAAAAAATAGAGAAGAAAAGGAAAAGAAGTCAAATTGACGGAATTAGAAAGTGAAAAAAAGTGGGAAAACATTTTAGAAATTTTATTCCTTACACACACACACACTAGTACTAGTATAATATATTACCCGTGCGTTGCACGGAACTAAAAAAAGGCTATTTTCTCCTAAAAATGATTTAATCATAAATTATATATTTTTTTAACCATTGATACTATAACGAAATCGGTTGATGGATGATAAATTAATATAATAAATTTGAATGAATATACTTGATGAATATGTAAAAGAAGTTTTAATCAATGATATTGAGGTCATAGTTAATAAAAATTTACATTTTAATGTCAAAAGTAAATCTAATTCACTCTAAATTTCGAAAAACCTCTTTGAAAACTACATTTGCTGTGAACTTTCTCTCAACAGGGTCATCACCACAGATCACAATCTTTAATCCTTTGTAATTTGTAACTTTGGAGAATGAACCATACAATTGTTCGTGACTAAACACTGACTTTTTCAAAAGAAGTCTAATATTGGTAAGTGATTGGCCTTGACTTTTGTTTATAGTCATTGCATACAAAATAATGATGAGAAACTGTCTCCGAAGATATTTGAAGGGCAACATAGTGTTAGAGGGTCTCAATGTCATCCTAGGGATCAACACCTTGTGGTTGGTATAAGCACATGAAAGAATTTTTGCCTATAATACATGTTTCTCGTCTTGTCCCCGGCCTGATTGCATCATCATCATGAGTTAATAAAAGTTAAAGAGTCAAATCGCACTCTCTATTTCTAAAAGTTAATTTAACGAATTTCTTGGATCATACTTTTAGACATTTACTCTCTAAAGTAGAAACTATGTTGAAATTAAAGAGTGCCTTAGAGATTTTTTAAATCTTTGATGGTGTGTAAGAAAAAAAAGTAATATGCCAAATATATTTTACAACTACGTACATAGTTCAATTTTTGTTATACCATTAGTCAAATTTTTGTTATTTTGTGCATGCAAATATATATATATATATATATATATAAACAAATAAGGGCACATTTTACGGAAAAATAAAAAACATAATGTCATCAGTTTTCAATTAAAAAATTTTTAAAGTAGCAAAATAAATAATAATTATTTCTTAAGTTAATTATAGTTTTTTTCTAAAGATAAACAATTATAATCTTAAAAAATGAGGGACAAGAAATGAAAAGTCTATAATAAAGCACAAAAGCAGCTGATCCTTTATATTATTTAATGAAGTTATTTAATGTTAATGAATTCATATTTAACTTAGTTTTTTTTAACACCAAAAATTTGAAAATTGGTAAATAAGAATTAGTCAAATTTTTATTACTATCCACACGTAAAAAATAAATAAAGAAAAGGACACATTTTTTCGTTAAAAGGAAAAAAAAATGTAATGTCATTAGTTTCTAATTAAAAAAAAAGTCTACGAAGTAGCGAACTGTTAATATTGCTTGATGAACTTATTTAACGTTTAGGAATTCACCTTTTTTTTAAACCACAATTCTAAAAGGGTAATAAAGAAATAATTAATATGCCAACTTATTTTCCCAATTAAAAAATAATTAATAAAATACAACTTGGTTTTCGACACATTTAATTAATATGCTAACTTATTTTTTACATGTTTCGTTAAATGTTATTTTTAGAACCGAGTAATTACAATTAAGCTAAATAGAAATTGGTCGGGAGCTAATTAATAACGTGTATGTTCATTCAGTTTCCAAGAAATAAAATAAAAAAATAAAAAACTGATTTTTTACATGTATCGTTAAATGTTATTTTTAGAACCGATTAATTACAATTAAGCTAAATAGAAATTGGCCGGGAAATAATTAGTAACGTGTGTTCATTTAGTTTTGAAGAAATAAAATACAAAAATAGAAAACTTAACAATGTTTTCATTAATTTTCCAATAAAAAAATTGTAAATACAAAAAAGAGTAACCATAAATTTTTCTAAAGCATAAATAATGCTCCCTCCGTCCCATAAAAAAATAGTCTCATATCATTTTTTATATAATTTAAGAAAGTTCAATTAATATTCTTAGAAAAGTAGAATTTGTGTACATTTTTCTAATATATCCTTCATTTAATTGTTATTCAACTTTATTAGTTCTTATTTATTAATATCAATGCATACTAAATATAGGCACATAAGAAAATTGAAAAACTAACTAACTAAAGTGGACAATAATTTAGGAAAAAAATGAAACTGGCACCATTTTTATGGGACAGGGGGAGTAATAATCCTCTGAAAAAATGACATGTTATTGAAAAATCATATCAATATATATAAGTACTAACGCAAAAAAATAATTAACAAATACAACTTATTTATGACACATTATATTGCGAAGATGGTATCATGTAATTAACATAAATATGCCAATTTATTTAAAATATGAATCATTCAATGCTATTTTTAAAACGGATTGACTATATGTTGAATACAAATTAGGTCAAGAACTAATTAATAAGGGATATTTTCCTTAGCTTTCCAAGCATAAAATACAAAGATAGAAAACATTGTTTTCAAAAAATAATTCTAAATTCAAAAAGGAAATTAACCATAAATTTTGGTAGAACATAAGTAATAATAAATTTAAAAAAAAATTCTTTCGGAAAATTAAAAAAAAACTAAAAGAAAATGAATAAAAAAACTAAAAAAAAAAGAGGCTTAACGGTTGCTTCGCAGCCATTGACAGTCATTAGGTTTCTTTTTTTGAAGGAATTAATAGTCATTAGTTGAATTGCCTTGGAAATGAAAAACGGTTATAAGGTACCAATTAATAACCGGTCGGTCCCAATGCTTTGCATACAATTTTCCACTGCTCAAGAAACACAAACCAAAAAAAAAAAAAAAACAATATATTGTTTATTCTAAAATCATTAGACTTTTTAAAATCATGCTATTGTAGAATAGTGTATTTATAAGAATTTACTACAAGAGAATCTTATTTTCTTTAGATATAATAATCAATTATACCATTAACTATTCTTTACCCTGATCATATCTATGTATTAGAATATCTTTCCAAATCGCTTTTCGATTTTCGCGTGAACCTTTTGAACAATTCAAAACTTTCATGCATAAATATTATCAAGTATATGAAACCACATCTAATATAGTCATTATTGAACTTGACAATGTAAGAAAAGCTATACCTGACAATTGTAGACTTTTTGTCCAAATACATCAATATGGATTAGGACTTATTTGTCTTTAATCTCAGAAACGGATATAATCTAAATTGTCCTTTATATTTCTTTTGGCTTCTATTATGATAATAGACCTTTTAAGATTTGGCATCTAGATATTATCAATCTTATTTCTCTAGTAGATTCTGTTATTAAGAATAACTATTATTCTCAATTTTAATGGAACAACTATTCATGTCCAAATATGAGTAAGAAATAATGTTCTTCATAAGAACTTGATCATAATATCAATATTTTTATCGTAAAACAAAAAAAAATTAAAATAAAGGCAGACAATAGGTTTTAAATGAAGCACCAATGACTTTATTTCTTACTATAGGTTCTATTTTTCCAATCAGCAGTGATTTACTCTATTTCAGTCTCATTCATATTCCCAAAAATATGGGATCAATATCCAGTATCTAATACTAAAGAGACTGAAAAACAATCATATCAGTCTCACCTTGTAGTAAGATCTTCTCTAAGATTACTTTTTTTTAAGATGATGATTATATATACCTTACAGTTTATATTATAATGTTAGTTGTTTCTACAAAGATCATTAGTTTTGAATATATGTCTTTATGCGCTTTAATTGTATTACGGTCCATCTGAAATCTTTCTTAAAGTTCCATCAACACTACTTTTAAATACCATTAAAGACTTCAATGGTCAGTACCTGCCCTTACATCACGATGATGATAAGTTCAACTGTTTTAGCATATCAAACAGACTAGTGGGTAATATAAATTTAATTCATGCATCTCAATTTACAATAAATCGTGATAAGCTATCAGACAACTATTATAAAACGAAGTCAATACTTAGCTCATTTTCTCAATGTGCTTCTGAACATCATTTAGAGTTTATACTGCTAGGTGTAGTCCATCATTTAACTCTTTGAGATGAATAGCAACAGTATAAATCTTTGTACCCACATGCAAGATTTACAACTCATAATGGCAAGTATCACACATACCCATTATGTTTATCATGACATGATGTTTGTAAATTTGCACTATTTTTGCAACGCTTTATTAGTAGGAACATTCGCATAATTTATTTTAAGACATCCATTTTTTCGTACTTGAGAACTACTCTCATTATGATGTTAATGTTATTATTTTGGTCCCTAAAATTTTATTGACATCCAACATGCCAATTAAACTTACAAATATACTCATTATTCAAATATGTAATGACAAGATAGAACAAAATTAATTAATGTAGGAAATTAATTTAACATGGACTTTTATCAAATTAATTATGCTCCAACTGAATTAATAATCCATTTGCATTAATTATTGAAATTCATTTGAATTTCCAGTGAGCTAGGATCTCGTTTGCTTTATTAGAACCTTTAGCGACTCAATAAATCCCAATAAAATATTAAAGTAATTACACTATCGATCACATTTCCATGTGATTCCTAGATCATCAAGCAGACAACTAATTGTCATCTATATCTTATATACTTTACTTGACACGCCTCTAAAATTTTATTTCCTTGAGTGACTCAACAGAAAATAAAATCTTAATTAAATTCGACCCATTGTTCAGAAATATCAAATGTTTCATAGTGAAAAGCATGTCTACGAACGAGTAGCCATGAGTGACTCAACAAACTGACTTCGGTAATGTACTCTCAGTTTTTCACTGGAACAGTCGAAGGCATGTATTAATATTTAATATGAATTTAATATTTTAATTAAGAGATCGGTCTTATCTCAATCATGTATAGTAATAACATCCAATATGTAATTAACTATACATAGTTAATAAGCGCGGATCATTATAGATTACTTCTACCAATCTTCTAGAGCCATGAAGACGACTAGATAATAGTTTATTAGAAGACATCACATTCGATTATCAAATGTTAAATGCAAGTTATCTCCATTTTCCCTTTTCAATTTGTATCATATACAAATTATCTTGCTATATCTCAAACAGAAAGGAAAATAAATTCACTATGCACTCATAACTAATATCCTATACTAATTTATTGCAATCAATCATATGGTTCAAGTCCATAATAATCCACTAAATCCATTCAATTTATATCACATATTAATTAAAATATCAATTTCTAGATTTGGTAATGGCAATAATCGTCTAAACAAATTTAGACAAGATGGAACGGACCACTGAAAATTAAGTAATTAATTCAATTAATTACGTAATTTCACATCAATAAAGTTAATCAATTAATCGTATTAATTAACCAACTTTATTAGCAAGTATGGATTACCACAAAATAACTCTTTACTTTGTTCTTAATATCAAAGTCATACTTTGATACAAGTTTTGGAAAGATTTAGGGTTGAAATCACAATTTGAATTAAGATCACAATTTGAATTAAGTCAAAATTCAACTTTTATCCAAATAAATAATGTTGGCAAAACAAATTTTTTTTCACAAAATGTAAATTTTGACTCAATTGAAAATTTTCTAAAATTTTACAAAACTTTTAAGTTGTTATTCAAACCTAACGAACCAATCGAAAAATATTAGACAAAGACTAAAATTTTAAAAACTTTAGGGTCAATCTTTGAATTTCAAAACTTGGAGGACTGTCTATGCAATTTGAGAAATTTCATGGACCTTCCTGTACATATAAGAAACATGGGGGGGCTAGCTGTGTAATTTTAGAAATTACATAACAGGCCCCCGTCCCCAAATTGACTGTCACAATCCCGTTCGCAATTGTAGAGAGAGCTGCTGTCGTTTGTAGCAGCCATCTGCGCTGCTGGCCCAGCGTGAACCTTCTGTTCAGGCGGCTGTCATCGCCCGCCAACCGTGTTCTTTAGGCACTATTTTTTTTTTAAAATTGCAGATCCGTTCATATGCCCCAAATCAATAAAGATTGGTTCAGATTATGAAGTCAAATTTCAAAGATTTTCTTCATTAAAAATCCGAATCACATTTATATTTAATTGTCAATAATACAAATCAAATGAATACATAACAATAATAATTATTGTCTCAAGTTCATCAAAGTATAAAACAAATTCTAATAAGTAACAAGGTAGACTCTGATATACCACTGTTAGGAATTGACAATATATGTACAACGGAAAATTAAGTAAACATTCAATTTTTATTCCTCGGATTGACCTTGTACTTTAAAAGAATCCGTGATAGAAAAATACATCATTGATGAAGGCCGTGAATTACAAATCCTGATTGACCTTTGCAGCAATGCTCATCACCACAGCTGTGATTGTCCAGCCTCTAATGGTAATTTACAAGGCAAGAATGGATTTGGAACTCCACAACAACGAACAACTTCTAAGCGGATTTATGGGAATATGTTTAGGGTTCTGTCAATTTCATATGCTAACAAGAAATCGACAGAATATCCACGATCTTATTGTGTAAAATTCGTCATATGAATCTTCCCTAATTGTCTCTATCTGTAGCCCTAAACATAAGACGTTTATTTATAGTCGTAGGATGTAAAACCCTAATTTTACTGGGCTTCTATGTGCCTACAACTACATGGGTCAACGAATTAATCTAATTAATTAATTTGGCCTAATTAAAAACCTAGTCCAACTAATTAGACCTTGGACATAAATTCCAACAGATTTTCCAATTGTAAATCATCTGATCTAGTCAAGAATTGATGACATGTTTGAACAACGACAAGATCCTATTGTGACAAAGTAATTCTCTTTAAAGTAGATAAAAGTGATTCTCTTTTTATTAACTAATCATATTTTGCTGCTCTTCTTTTTTCAAGTATGCTCTTCTTTTTTCAGGTAAAGATGTGACACAGTGAATATAGTAGTGAATCACAATACCATATATAGTACAAGTGTAGAATGATTACTTTTGAATACATCTTGTTAATACTAACGAATTCCTTGTAACAGCATTCAGAGAGCTAAAATCATCCACATATATATAACAACATTCAAAATGTTCAATTTCAAAAGAGTCAACCACATTATAATAAAAAGCAAAGAGCCGGATACTACATTACATACAACTGAGCCTCTCAAATGCTCAGAGTCTAAGGTTGCCATGGAGGTGGTGGTACTGGTGGCGACAAGATCATGCGTGGCAGAGCATAGTTGATGCTGTTAACATCAATTGCCAAAGAATTGTGACTAGATGATGACATAGCAACAAGTGCCGCAACTAAACCAGCATTCCCGATAAGAGTCGCCTCCGTGTAGTTTGAATTTGTGCGGACGTCTTCAAAACCGTCATGTTGGTCCGGACCAGCAATCATAGCTCCAATGATGATATTTGGATTTGGTCGGGGAGAATCTCGCCAAATCTGCCCTTCGTCACAGTTATACTTTTTCTTGTTATAGGGAATTGAAGCCCCCATGTGATGGACTTGCATGGGATATTTATTTCCATATCCTACCACATAACTCATACCTTTGGGATTTAAACCGATGATGTAATCAACCTAAAAGCCAGTTTAATTAAGGAAAATTCCATCATATTCACAAGCAATAAAAGTTAAAAAGAAAAACAAAAAGGGGAAATAAGTCTAGAAAAGTGATTTTAATTACCATTTGGTATGCAAACTTGAGTAGGTCATCTCGGTACGGGTTATATGGACCACAGCTCCACTCACTAATACCAGCAGCCTGAAGATAGTCTCTGTACACTTTAGCCAAAAAGACTGCATTGACTACATATTGAAGAGGCCGAGGTCGTCCATTGTTTAATTTGATCAAACCTCCTAATATATTAATAAAAATTAATAATTAGACTAATTTTAAATAGATTATTATTAATATTAATTATTATGTATGTAATGTACCTTTGGTTCTTCCAAAGTGAATGAAACGAGAGAGGTAGGAACACATAAATTCATTAGTTTGTCGGTGGAATGTTGTCAACATTTTTTCGTATGGGTAGACCGTTGCCCAAAAAATTCTTAACCGGGTCAAAAGAAGCTGCGCACACAAAGATCAAAACTCTATAGATGAAAATGATGAATCATACATAGGGATCAATCAGTCAGTCAGAATTATTAGTAAGAATTGAGAAAGAAGAAGAAGAAGAGGAGAAACTAATTACCTGGGCTCCCGGGAGTTTGTTGTCCTGACTCATTACGCCATAAGAGTAGTTCCCTTCCCTAAAGGCACCGGCGCGCAGGGCAAGATCTTGACTTGTGGCAATCTGCAAGATCGGAAGTACTCCCCCGTGGCATAGAATAGCCAGGTTGCTCCCCATATCATATCGTTCACACCATCATCAGTACCATTTTGAAGCAGACTACGATCCTCAGAAAACTTGAAGAGTAATTTGGCACCATGCACAAGCATTTCGGAGTAGGTCTTGTCGTCTCTGAAGACAATGGATGCAGAAGCTAATGCGGCCACCATTTCCGCAGCAAGTGCTGAACAAGTTTGGCATGCACTGACTTGACGATCATAATCATTGATGATATCTTCTGGACGCATCCAACAACGGTCATCATTCCCGTTACCAACCTAATTAGTTCCCAGAAGAAGCACAAAGGTTAATGATATATATTATATATTAATTACTTAAAAAGTGATATTTATAACTTAATTTTACCTTCTGGACGATCATATTTAAGGTAGGAGAGGTGGAGTCGAATGTCTTAAGCAGGTAGTCAGTGCCCCACTTGATATTGTCTTTAACATGTTGGAGACTCCCAACTGCTTCAAACTTGGTACTATATTCGATGACGCTCCAACTCAACATGGTCATCGCGAAAGATGTGGGAGAAGCTGTCTTGGTTGCATCCCCACCATCGTAGTAGCCTCCCACCAAATCTCGAAAGGCTCTTTTACCATCATTCAAACATGAGTCTCCCCTCCATGAGACATCATTGCCCTCTGGTAGCCTTCCAGCTGCATAGGGATTAATATTAAGACAACAACATTATAACCCAACAAAACCTTTTTCTTTAATTAAAGAGATTTAAATCTACATGGAATTAAAATCCAACAACCAATTTCAACCCTTCACAATTTAAAAAACCACCTGATAATTAAATGTGTATACGTTGTGTCTGGGATTTCTAAATAGTTTTCTTATACTCCTATGTAATATGTATTGGGAATTAAGGCAAATTTCTTGATTACGTCCGCAGGATCGTTGTTTAAGGAATTTAATTAAGACAAGGAAAAATAAAAGAACGAAGATAAATTTACGGACTGTCAAAACTTTCTACTGTATGATTAAAGTCGCTTATAACTATACAGAATTTTTACTTACTCACCAAACCAATTTCCTAAGTATAACAAGAAAAATATGTCAAGTTTTACCGCATATATCAATTTCTACTATTTGCCTAACCCGCGAAGAATTAAAGAAATCCCAAGATGTTAGGCTACTAATTTTCTTCACAAGACTCTCTGACCTAACCCAAGTAGCACCCCGAGTTTTACCACACCTAATTTTCTACCATTTGAATAAACTACAAAGAGTTACAAGAAAACTCTTCAAGGTACTAGACTCACTAATTTTTCTCTCAACTCACTTGTACCACTTGTGCATTAAAGAAGAAGAAAATATCTCTATTTATAGGATTCATTTCCTTGGAAGATAAGACGATCCTTCTATTATTTGAATTCCTTTTCCTCTTTGGATTCTTCTTCTTTCCCTTTCCTTTTCATTTTCAACTTTGGATTATTTTTAGTAACAAACTCAACAATCTCTACCTTACCAAAATAAGTCAAAATCTTCATCTTCTCCAATCTTATACACAATACTTGAGAAATTACCAAGTAAGCCTTTGACACACTTAAACAGTCCTATACTACACTAC
Source organism: Nyctanthes arbor-tristis (assembly GCA_963692815.1). Lineage (NCBI taxonomy): Eukaryota > Viridiplantae > Streptophyta > Magnoliopsida > Lamiales > Oleaceae > Nyctanthes > Nyctanthes arbor-tristis. The sequence goes on along the minus strand of CAVNYN010268793.1, from coordinate 21,052 downwards.
ATCAGTATAACCACTTACAATTAACAACGAATTCCAAGCATCGAAATAAACCTGTTGAAATTTGTGGTGCAACTCTCTTGTTGGCTTTCCAGAGAGCTCATCAGCCATCGACATTACTACAATAAACACCATGCATCACCATCAACTAATGCCTGCGTGTAAATACAATAGCTAGAAGTAACACACATCCTTTACCATGGCACCTAGCGACATGCTATGGGGATGTACCGACATACTTTATAGCACATCTCCACTGCCCTCACACCAAAAGAGTCGGACTGTCCAAATCTGAACAGTAGCCGAACCTGCTCCACCTGAACAATATTTTCTTATGTGGTCAGCTAGTTTACAATAGCAATAAGTTGCAACTACCACTAGTTTCCAAACGAGCTGATTGAAAATTTTTGTACATACACCAATTCGCAAACAACTAAACCATTTTTCCAGGTGCAACAAATTTGAAGAACCTCGTACCTGATACACGTCTCTAAATTGATGCTACAGTTCCTTCATAGCAAATATTCTATGAATATTTACAAGAACATTTATAGCTAGATAGAGACACATCCTACTTTCAGTCTTCAAATATAAATATTCCCAATCATTATCACTCATACTGGCTCCAACAACTTTGTTAGAACACAGGGATGGTTTTCCTTTGAAAGTTTAAAAGCGTCCAACCAAAATCAAGAAATTACAAACTTGTTTTAGCCACAAGTCAAACTTGATTCTCGCAACTTCATATTTTGCCACATCTTTCTTCTGCTCCACCTTGAACAAAACCTGACTCTCTGATACCACTGTTGGGAATTAAGACAAATTCCCCGATTACGTCCGGAGGACCGTTGTTTAAGGAATTTAATTGAGACAAGGAAAAATAAAAAAACGAAGACAAATTTACGGACTGTCAAAACTTTCTACTATATAATTAAAGTCGTTTACAACCATACAAAATTTTCACTCGCCAAACCAATTCCCTAAATATAACAGGAAAAATATACCAAACTTTACCGCATCTATCAATTTCTACCATTTGCCCAACCCGCGAAGAATTAAAGAAATCCCAAGACGCTATACTACTATTTTTCTTCACAAGACTCTCTGACTCGACCCAAGTAGCACCCCGAATTTTACCACATCTAATTTTCTACCCTTTGAATAAACCACAAAGAGTTACAAGAAAACTCTTCAAGGTGCTAGATTAACTAATTTTTCTCACAACTCACTTGTATTACTTGTACATTAAAGAAGACGAAAACATCTCTATTTATAGACTTCGTTTCCTTGAAAGACAAGACAATCATTCTATTATTTGGATTCCTTTTCCTCCTAGAATTCTTCTTCTTTTCATTTACTCTTCCTTTTCAACTTTAGATTATTTTTACAACAAACCCAACAATGTAATAATGTAAATAAATTAATATTTATTACCATAAATTAGTTATTAATGTACAACTTCAAAAACAAACCAGACCGCTCCCTTGCTGTACAGGACACAAATCGAATATATCACTCCTTCTCAAAGTCTTGAATAAATATTGCCATATTACATTTCCGGGGCCTAATTTTTCTAAAAAGTGCAATTGGGCAATCTTTTATATTTTTAGGAAGCAAGATCCCGAATCATTGATTAAATAGACACATAAAGGACATTTGGATCATTTTGCATCCAAATCTTCTACAATTTATAATAAGGTTAAAAAAATTGTTATTAACAATTAAAGTAATTAATAAGAGTAAAATTATGATTTAAATTAATTATTAATGGTTAAAAAAAGTCAATGATCCAAGTAACAGAAACCTAGACATCAATCATACAAAAGGCCATTCAGCAACCTATTTAATCAAAGGTTAGAGACTGGATGCACTACTAGAAAATATAAGATTAGCAACAGAATTTTCCATTACTATTAGCAGCAGAATAGTAACAGAGCACGAATTGCCACTTAATTCAGTAACGGAAAAAAATTGTTACTATTATCAACAGAATAGTAACATATTAGTAACGGAACGCGTATAGCCACCGAATTAGTAATGGAATCACTTCTGTTGCTAGTATTTTATTGCTAATCTGTTACTAAATAGTAATGGAAATAATTTGTTACTATCAGTAACGGATTACCAATAATTTCGTAACGAATATTGTTGGGGAAAATTACGAAAACATACTTTATATAAATTATAGAGCAACATATTAACAAAGATATGTAGTAGCCTAGTGGTTAAGACTTTACTCGACAACTATCAAGACTAGAGTTCAATTCCTCACAGGAGCAATAGGGGGAATTATTTTCTTTCAAAATTCTAGTTCACGATTAGTAACGGAATTAGCAACAAAAGTTCGTTGTTAATTAGTAACGCTTTTATCCGTTGGTAATTTAGTAACGACTTTCTTTGCTACTAATTTAGTAACGGAAAACTAAATCTGTGGCTAAATTACCCACCATGTGGCTAAATTACTCACCATAGAATTAGAGAGAGATTTAACATCAGAACGTTTCCGTTACTAACAGTCCATTAGCCACAGATTGACCCGTTTAGCAACGGAAATTTCCGTTGCCAATCGTATATTTTCTTGTAGTGATATTTGAAAATAAAAGATTTAGGACCCAATTACACTTTTAGAAAAAGGTTCAGGATCCCAGATAAAATTACACTTATATTAGCGTACTGCAATTTGCTTTGTAGCCTTGTAGTAAACTCAAGATTTTCTTGCTCCGGTTAATTAAAATGATTTTCACATAATTATTCTTTACTTTTAACTCAACTCAACTCTATTAAAAAAACAAAAGGTAAATTTCAGGATAGGGACCTATAACCTTTGCTAAATATAACAAATTCATCCCTGGATTATTTCCATCTATTTTTCCGTTAGATTATTAAAATATGACAAATTCACCCCAAAATCATTAAATTAAATAAAGAAATGAATGCAAATTAGTTATGAAAATGACGGAAATTTTTAAATTCCAAAAATTTACAGCTTTGCCCTCAAAAAGTTTAAATCCCGAACAACTCAAATATTTTAATTGACAGTTTTGCCCACTAAATTCTCTTCATAGAATACTTTAATTTTTGTCTACTAGTAAACAAACAAAAATGTATATCATTATTCCCACAAAAATCAAGACCTCCTTAATAAGGAGGCCCCGTTTTTTCCTTAGAAAAATTACTCCCTCCTCCTGTCGTTAGCATATCCACCAAAATCCATAAATTCCCTTCTTTCCAATATTGGACATTTCTTAAACAAAAGCATAAAAAATAGTAAAAAATAATAATAAAATAAAATAAAACACACTGTTCACCCATCGGGCTAACGTATATCCCATATTGAATATTTGAGAATGTTATTTTTATTCTAATATTTTAATATATGTTTTATAAAGCCTAGCTCAATTCCAGTTTTAGGCTAATTTTCTGAAGTCTACGCGAGTTCTGCTTATAGATCTCGGTGATTGCATGATTTGTGGGAAAAGTGATGAACCCATTGTTCTGTATAAGTGGCGAAAAAGTTATAGGCACGCGAGTTTTCATGACAAAGCCTGCATTGACTCTTCAGAAAATTATAATTTTAGCTTCTTCATGGATGAGTTACCACCTTGGTTGCTTACCCGAAGGCCAATTCTAAATTATCTTCTTTTATATACTTAGATTGAGTACTGAATCTTTGTTCCTTAAAGCAACTGTGTTCCAAAGAATCAACTCAATGTTTCATTTTTTTTTTTTATCACTTTCGAGTTTGCTACTTCCTTGTTCATGTAATGATAAGAAGTATGATATCTAATTAGATCTTAGAGGACAAGTCTACTTCATTTATTGTTATTAACAACTTACTTTAAGTATATAAATTCAAAATTGAAATTTAAGAGTTCAGCTTACTTAAAGCGTTGTGCATCAAAGAACTTCAGTGCCATATCTAACGTCACAGTGTACTTTTCAAATTGCGGCTGATGATGGCGGTGATCAAGCACGGTCTTCACAATAGCAATGAGTGAGGCTGATAAAATAAGTAGAATCATGAACACGATTAACAAGAACATCTCCCGACTCAGTGCAAAATATTTGAAGTTAATTGTCTTCTTGGCTTTCTTCTCCTCAGGTCGAAGTTTCCAACTTTGTTTGACTTCTTCCATTCGTAAAAGATACGCCTCTTCACTTTCTTCAATAGACGCCGATTCTATTTCAAAAGTACTCATTTTTTCACCCTACATATGGGTGAACAAGAGTTAACAAGTTAATAAACAAGATAACAATCAATTGAGCCTATGATCTATTCCAAAGATCAAAATGTCCATTTCAAGATCAATTTGAAAGAGAAGATGTTTTAAACAAAAACGATGGGAGATCGTAGCCTGATCTAACAATAATCTAATCTAACTATAATAAAAGAGTGAACCAATGGGTCAAAATTCAATTGGAGTGGTCAAAATTTTCAACCAAAACAGACGCAGTTTTGGCACCTGTGTTATCCATTTTTTTTAAAATTTCGGCTGATATAAATCCACCCTAGCCCCATGGATCGACACCATATATCATTCTTGTTCATTTCAAAGTCCTAGGTCTCTCTCTCTCTCTCTCTCTCTCTCTCTCTCTCTCATATTGCAGCAACGCCTCACAAAAAACCCGCAAATCGACAAGCATGGTTGGAGCTGGAGCATCGTTGATCTGGTGAGATATTGATATTTGATGCTGGTAAATGGTGTGCTTGAGGAATTCTTTCTTCAGTGAGGATGGTCGAGATAACATGGCAGCATAGCTTTTCCAGAAGGTTTTTGTTTGGCTGGAAACCTCAGGCTTTCTAATAGAGGCTTATGCTGGTGAATAGAGGCTTATGCCTCTATTCCTCCATGCTTCTAGTAATTGTAAGCTTTCTAATTTTATTTTCCATTTTTCAGGCTCAAAAGACGGATAGGGAATGGCAAGTTAGTCACTTAAGTTTCTCCCTTATTGGTTCACTCACTTCACTGTTGTTACATTTTAGACCTGATTTTGTTCTCTTTTTTATGTCGATTTTAGCCATAGTGTTGTTGGGAATTAATGTAGATCCCCTGATTACGCCCGCAGGATCGTTGTTTAAGGAATTTGATGAGACAAGGGAAAAATAAAAGAACGAAGACAAATTTACGGACTATCAAAGCTTTTCACTAAGATCAAGTGCACACGTATAGAATTTCA
>CAVNYN010268793.1:0-15463 GCA_963692815.1 Nyctanthes arbor-tristis | reverse complement strand
AAGACGGATAGGGAATGGCAAGTTAGTCACTTAAGTTTCTCCCTTATTGGTTCACTCACTTCACTGTTGTTACATTTTAGACCTGATTTTGTTCTCTTTTTTATGTCGATTTTAGCCATAGTGTTGGGATTTTGAATTTGGCACAAGGTTCGATCAGTATCTACAAATTAAATTGCTAGAAACCGATTTACCATGTGGTCATTGAAAATAATTGTAATGTTCATACTTCGTATCGCGTTCATAATGCTTTTTTTCCCAACTAGAGAAACCCGTTTTCTTTTCCTTCGGACTGCTAATTTGTTGCTGCTCCTTGTTAACTTCCTGAGTTTTCCCCCCCTTAATATGTATTTTTCTGATTATTTGCCTTGTCTTAAAGATAATTAAGCACAAATTCAGTGCACAGTTCTTTTCTTTTGTGTGTGATTTGTATCTTCTTCATGATATATATTGTTTGAGACTTCTTTTGGTGAGGTGATTTCATAGAGCTATATATATTTGATCTTTCAGAATATTCAAACTGGAGAGACGTGATAAGAAAATGTATTTTCATGCATGTGTGTTATCTAATAAATCAAAAGTTTGTTAATTTAAGTTTGCATGTGTAGACTGGATAGAATTCAACAACTTATATCTTTTTCAATATAATTTCTTACTATTAAAATTGACTCTCATCTCTGTTTGCTCAATCTGGGAAGTCTTGGATGGAATGCCAAGTGCTGGTCAAGAGATTCTTAAAGGTTATTTTAACTTTAATAACCAACCAAGTGGTTCTTAATAGTACATGTTAAGGAAAGATCTAGAATTACAGTCGATAAAATTAGTCTCTTTTACTTTATATCAACATTGTCTATGAATGTACAAATTGTCTTATCAAATGAGTAGTAATTTAGGCTAAGGAAAGATTTTTATTTTATTTTATTTTTGTATTATTATTATTTTTTTAAGAGAGTGTGTTTTTGCTTGGAAAGATTTTGTTCATCTAAACCTTCCTATTTTGTCCAATTATAATGTCTCCAGTTCTTTTCTATCAGCTTGAGGTTGATTATGAGACAAAAAAATGAAAGAGAACCTACTGTTTCAAGAGTCCATTAGCTTCTTCATTAGGCATATAATGTAGATTGCATAAGGAATGATCTCGTTTTTAGTTATTTTTTACATGATTTACCCCAGAAATATTGCTTCTGTAGTTTTCTTGAGTTTTCACCATGGCAATCATAATTTGCATCCCCAAAATTGCTTTAGTTATGTTCCCCTTTGTCACTCTTACCCCTTCTATTCAGGCACCAGTTAATGTGCGTTTCACATTCTCTCTTATTGTTGTTTATGGATGTTTATAGTTTTGAAGTATATATTTAGGGATGGCAATGGGGCGGGTCGAGTCTGGTTTGGCTTCCCTGACCCCGCCCCGATTTTTTTTACCCCGCCCTTGTCCCGATCCCCGGTTGATTCGGATCGGGGCGAGGGGGACGGGTCAGGTGGGGTACAGAAAATTTTTAAAATTTTTTTTTTTAACTTAGATCACATGCACGTAAAATATTAGTCCAATAGGGCACATGTATAAGAAAATAATTTAGGTCATGCACAAGACAAGACCCATTGCCAAGGCATTTATGTAACAAGTATCAGCTTTGATAATGGGTTAGCCTTATTCTACTTTTCTATGGATATGATGTGGGATGCCTTCCCATGTTGATGTAGTGTTAAGACAAATGGAATCCTACATCAAAAGTGAAGTTAAACTAAGCTTTCATATGGTGTGTATAAAAAAGGGCCAATTTATGCTCAAAATTTTGGAAGGGAAAGTGGGTTGTCGGGGCCAATCTTGGACATAATCCTTGAGCCCAAGACAAATAATAACTTAGCAATTTTTATACAAATAATAATGTTTGAGACATAATAAACAAATAATAATTAAGTAATTTTTATACAAATAATAATGTTTTGAGACCTAATAATATATATTTTTTTAATAAATAAAAAAACCAAAAAATTGGATTTTGTTTATTTTCTATACTTTCATATTTTAATGTCTTATTAACCAATTTATATAAATTTCCCTAATTTGTGCAGGGTAATGAGGATTGACGTGTGCAACCATATATATATATAGTAGAAAGAGGCATACCTTGATTGAAGAAACAGAAAGTACATGAATCTTTGATCTATGCAAGGATAATAGCACACTAATTTCATGTTGATGTTTTTATCCTGAAATTTACTTCTAGAAAATGTAGTTCATCTAGTATTATATTACCTTAATATGCCAGTAAAGGAAATGTCCTTAAAGAATACTTACTACTAGATACTATGCTTTATAAGACTTCTGTACTAAAACTGAATTTCTGCATCACCGTAAATAAATTAGTGGAGGGAGTTATCGATAATGTGTTCCTTGCATGACTGAAGTTAGTGGGCAAACTTATTGATAAATGTTGAATACTTTATTAGGACAAAGCAAAAGATGGTTCTAAAACTGCCTTATTAATTATGTTGACATAAATTTTTCAAGCCGCCTTATTTATCAGTGACTGTCATTGATCTAAATTCTACGTACTTACGCTTACATGGTTTATCATGAGCTGTGCCTTCTTGCTGATGGGGATGAGGTCTCATTATGATGAAATATTGAAGCTAAAGCATAGCAAAATTGGGTGTGACTCTAATTTACAGTATCTCTCAACAAGTTTAGAATGCCTTCACTTTTTATTATAAATATACGCTAATGTGAGAAAAAACTAACAAGGTTTCGCGCATTGTGCCTATGTGCACTAGTATATATACATAACATTAGACAACCATCAACATCTTAAAATTATGGGTAAATCTCACTGAAGGTCCCAACCTAAATTGTAAAATGTATCAATTTTGTCCCGATTCCCATTTTCTTTTCAAGTCGTGGAGTCCCCAACCTTTTGAAAACTAACACGAAAGGTCACTCTTAACATTTTCCATCCAACGTCAACGTTAAGTCCATAGAAAAGGACATTTTCCGTTAACTCTAGAGAAGGAAAATAAAATAGGGAAAAAAAGATTATTTAAATAATAGGAAATAAATTTTTATCACGTTCACCCATTGACCGGAAAATTGAAATAATGAAAGTGTTAGTAGTGGTAATGATTGAGTCAGTGGGTGAAGGAGATAAAAATTTTCTTTCTTATTATATAAGTAATCTTTTTTTTTCTTATTTTATTTTCCTGATCTAAAGTGAGGGGAAAAAGTCCTTTTCTATGGACTTAACGTTGAAATTGGATGGAAAATGTTAATAGCAAGCTTTCGTGTTAGTTTTCAAAAGGTTGGGGACTCCACGACTTTAGAAAAAAATAGAATAGGGACAAAATTGATACATTTTACAAAGGTTCGGGACCTTTTGTGAGATTCACTCTAAAATTATTCTAGAGGCTAGAAACCAGGTGTCCATCCAATAGACTAATAATAAATTGTATCCGAGCTAAGAGTTCCACTGTGAAACGAGTGATGTCTCTGATACTTGCTCTTGCAATGAAATTAGTATGCTATACTACATAACTACAATTTTGTATGTAGAGAGAGAAAGGAAAAAAGAAAAGAAAGAACGGTTTTGAATTAACAAAAGAGAGTACATGGAATAGTAAAAATGATACGAAAATTTACTAGATTGAACTTTCACAAACGTCAGTTAATTAATCAGTTAGACCCTTCCTTTCAGTGGCAGTCTAATTAAAGGATTATTATGCTAGTCGCAACCTTAAAAACCGACCAGATTTTAGATCCGATTAAATCGACCAACGTGGAAATTTCAGATTATGGGAGCATGATCAAGGAAAGTAGGAATATAATTCATACCAACAGAACCTTCTGGTGGAATGGGTGAAGCGTAAAGCAAATTCAGTGGCTCACGCTTTAGCTAGAGAGTCTATTGCTTACGGTGATGCTCTCTCCGGCAACCGATGTATTTCGTTGGAAAGCTCGTAGCACCGCCGGCAGTCTCTTCTGCCCCCACCGGAGATGCCCACTTGGCGACTGTCAACCGGTTGGGCTAAAGTGTAATATTCTGAAAAATGGATGGGCGACAAAGACCCAGCAATTGACGGCTATATTTTAATATTCTAACATCACATTAGGATTCATGCTGCTGTGATGGAACTTGACTAATTAGCCGGAAATTGAAGCAATATGTCACCGGAAATTGCAGGGCGGATATGGTAAGGATTTGCAGTTGTTAATTACATTCATGGACATGAATGATTGAGTTGTATCTTCACTTGTGACTTGACAGCCATATCATAAGATGCGTTCTACCACTTTTAGTGTTCCGTAATGTTAACAAACAAATTGCCTCTCTAATGGTTCAATTAATTATAGAAAATTATGCCACATGATTTCATTATTAATTTTCTTTTGAGGTAATATTCTCATTCACTTAATTGTTACCTCTCCAAATTTCAGACGTACGTACGCGAGAAAGAGACATTTGAGGTGTTTCCAATCATTTTACTTCAATTGGCAATTGGTGTGGAGTCAGAATATGGAGGAAGGGGTAGTTGAAACTTAGCGACTCCTAGCCGAAAAACGTTAAAAAGAAAAAACAATAATTTCCACATTTTTCAAAGGATTCTAAAAGGATTTTTCTAAAAACAGGGTTAGTCGGGGAGGAGGGTGGCTACCCTGTACCTTTGCCCCTGATTTGCAACGCAATGCATCCACCTAAGCATAGCCATCAACTTTTGAATTGGTTAGGCAGTCTATGTGACAGTAACTAAGAGCGCTACAATATTCAAGAAACAAGTCAGTTAATGATAAGTACATCAATATTTGAGAGAAACAAGTCAGTCAATGATAAGTACAACAATATTTGAGAGAACAATTAAACAAATTTTTTACTGAGGTATTTGGTTTAAGAATCGCAAGAGTGTTTTGAGGTTGTGGGATTGAAAATGAAATGGGTTTTTAGTTTTGATGATTACGTAGCTATGATACTTTGCTAAATGCTAACTTTAGCTATTGAGAACTAGCACATACTTTCAAATAGGAATTATATACAAAGCTACTGAGAACTAGCACATACTTTCAAATAAGAATTATATACAAAGCGGCCAAGTATGCGTGCGCACAAAAAAAAATATAAATAGAGAAAAATTGAAAATTTTTAAGAAATTACGGAGAGTCGAATCAACCCCTTGACTAAGGGCATGCGAAGCCACTAAGATGCCATTGGACTACTTAAAACTCATAACTCCAACTTTAAAAGATCTGTAAAAGAGTTTCATAAATTCAATTTGATCAAGAACAAAATTTTGCAAAACTTCAAGCGTAAAAATGACGAATTTTTTTCAAATTAACAAAATTTCATAACCAATTTCAAACATAAGGGACAAACTTCAAGCGTGTACGCTAACATAATAATAATGGATGCAAACTTTCCAAAAGAAATAGATTGATAAAGTGAGGGACCATCGGAAATCGACTTTTTAAAAAAATGGTAACTTAGCCATTCAAGAACCATGACATTGCTTAAAATGAAAATTAAATTCTAAATTTTACCTTCATATAATTGGTTTAAAATCTCAACCACAATAAATAAATAAATAAAGATTCAGAATGTTTGCGTAGGAATCTGCCAGGATAGACCTCGGCTTGGCACTACCATTATGACCGCTGGCTTTAGCTTGTCAACGAAGAAGATTATTTGAAAAACATTAGCGGAGAATCCATATTAGTTAGCTGCTTTTTTCCAATCTCAACCAAAAAAAAAAAAAAAAAAAAACACCTTTCTCATTTATAGGTCACGTTTATTTTTTTATTCGTCCCAATTAATACATTTTTTTATTCGATTAAGCATTAATTGCCGTTGACATAAGTAAAACTTATACACAAAATTATTGGCTAATTAGTGCTATCTAACCCTGACCTTTCACATTATTGTGCGATTTAATCTCAATCTTTAAAACTTAGAAATTCTAACCTCAAATCCAACCTTTTTGGCGCAATCTAACTTTTTTAATCTAAAAAGACAGTAATACCCTTAAATTTTAATTTAACTAAAAATTAATAAATAAAAAATAGATAAAAAAATTAAAAACATGCCTTCGCTATCTTTGAAAAAAAAAATCAATTAATAAGAATTTAGAGATGACAGTGGGTTGTATTAATATATTGATTCACTTCACAATTTGCTTAAACAATATCAGGTAGATTGAATCAATGTGTTGGTGGGGCGATGTGGGATCGCATTTTTTATCCCTCTATTGATCTATTTATTATTATTTTTTTATTTTTAAATTTTTTTCTTACCTACACGACGCTCTTCCGATCTTTAATTAAATAGTCATTGCAGATCATAAAAATACTTCTTCATTCAGGCGGGTTTGAATCAAGTTCATTAAAACACTAACAATACATAGACAAATGTAATGATGACAAAAAATGCCCGATTTTTTGTGAACTCGATGGGAGATCGGAAGAGCACACGTCTGAAGTATTTTTATGATCCGCAATCCTCCAGCGTATGACAGACCAGAAGTGCCTCTCTTGATCCATTCGCAACAACTATTTAATTAAAAGTAATAAAAAATGTAGAATAAATGAGAAAAGACTTATTGAATGAAGAAAATAATAATTAATAGATCGATAGACAGATTGAAAATTTGATCCGCATCGCCTGACTAACACATCGATTCAGTTAAACCCATATGATTTAGGCAGATTGTGAAACAGATCAATCCAACACACATCCTTAAATTCTCATTGGTTGATTTTTTTTTTAAAATATAAGCAAAATATGTTTTTTTTTTTAAATTATTTATCTATTTCTTAATTTATGATTTTGAATACAATTAAAATTTAAGGTTATTATATATTATAGTCTCTTCAAGTTAAAAAGGTTACACTGAGCCAAAAATGTGAGATTTGAGCTTAGAATTGCCAAATTTCAAAGGTTACAATTAGATATATAGCACAATAATGTGGTAGATTAAGGTTAGATAACGCCAATTAACCCAAAATTATATGCAGCCTTTTCGCCATCTCCATCGTCTCTCTCTTGTTCAATCTCCAAGTAAAAATTAAGAAATGGCAAAAAGGTTAAATCCACGTAGACCATAGTTACAATTCATGGCTCAGCCTTAAATTCTTGGAGAAGCCAAAGGAAAGCAACGCAATTTACACAAAATTAATTGCAATTTAATTATTAGTCAGGTAGATGATGATGCAAAGAATTAAAGTGACATCAGCCCGTCAAAACGAAAGTGACAATAGATTTCTACTCTGGGATCTTTTTGAAAATGAAGTGCTCCTTAGACACTAACATATCATGATATATTAGAAAAAAATATTCTCTAAGATATATTGGTTAAGTATTCTTTTGACTTATATTCTGCAATTGCAAATTGAGTCACATGATACCAAGCAAAAAGAGATTTTTCTTGTCTTCTTGGATGAATGAATTGATAGTTGTTAATATCTTTTTATATCTTAATGTATTTTGTCTTTCGGTTTAATTGATTAGAAGAAATGATACTACTTAAGAAGACCCACCTCATAGAGCGAAATTTTCTAAGAAGATAGATAAGAGTTCTTAAAAAGGAGCCTTACCCTCTGGTGACACGAATCTAACAAAAGTAGCCCCACAAAAATGTGGGGCTGCTTTTGTTAGATTTGTGCCATGTTAGTTTTGTTGCCGGACTCCCTCATAGTCTAATAAGAGTATGATTAATTATGCATGCAAGAGAGTTTGGGTCACAAAATTATCATGTATATGGTTTACATGGGAGCAAAGTATGTCGCTAGAAAGCTTATCGAGTCAGGTGTGCAATGCTACTTTTGGATCTCAATTCTAAGTTTCCTACTAAAAGCTGTGCACTTTGGAACACAATCTGCCAAAAGTGTGCAACCTTCATGCGGCCAGATTCAGAGAGTGTCTGAAACATGCGACCTTCACGCGATTGCATGTGGCCCGGTTCAGTGAGTGTATGAAATGTGTGGCCTTACGTTCAACTACATGCGGCCGCATGTGAAGATTTTTCTATTTTTTGCTTTATTTTTAATTTCTTTTTTTTTCCTTTTTGGTATTTTCTTGTTCCCTAAGACAACTAGGTCTTCCACATGCTATATAAATCCATTTATTTCATTGTAAACATACATTCAAGAATATTATTAAGTTGATATATAAATTTAGGGTTTTTCCCTTCTTTGTCAAATTGAGAAATTTTGTTCTCAATTGTTTTTCTTGTGGATTCAAGAGCATTTTCACTTATCAAAGAATATTGATCGGGTTCTTTGTGGTGTGTTATAAACTTGAGTTTGTTGATTAATAAATCGGCGGGGTTCAAATTTTTACAACTTCAGTCTAATTTGTATCCGACGAGGCTTTCTTGGGTGTGATTTCTATAGTTTGAGGGTTCGGGGGTTGTGACAATTCCCGGTTTGTATCAGTTGGTATCAAAACAAAGGCTCCAAGTTGGGCAATTTTTTTCTTTTTCTTTTATTGTGTTTGTGGAATTGGATTAAGGAAGTTGTTTTTGAGATCGGAAGAGCACACGTGAATTGATATTTGGATTTTGTGGATGCTTAGGAGAAAAGTTGTAGTTTATTGGTGAATGGGAGAGATTTGTGAATTTAAATTTTAAACTAGGTATTTGGTGAATGATAAGCCATTAGTGTGGTCATTGATCAAAATCATTTCACTAAGTTGGCTAGTAGCACGTTTGTCAAATGAGTAAATTTACCCCTATTAAAGCATTCTACACCCTATTACTTGTGGTTGGATGGATGTGAAAAGGTGAGGGTGACCGAGCAGGTGGTTGTAAATTTCACCATTGGAATGTATAATGATATCGTGTGATGTGGTTCCTGTGAATTATTATCATATTTTATTGGGAGAGCTATGGTGACATAAAATTTGCGTGGTTTATGTTAGGGGTAAAAATAGATATAAATTTGTTAAATGGGGGAAAAGATTGTTCTTGCTTCTTTGTTATCAGAGCAAGCACTTGTGGACCAAAAGAAGATGAGGCAAGAAAGTGATACATTTGAACAACTTAACAAATCATTAAGGATGACTGGTAAGGAGTTAGAAAAACAAGAGCGGGAAAATTAGAAAAGGAAAGCAAAGAGGAGTTGAATGAGATTGAAGAGAAGAAAATTAAGGAAAAGATTATTGAATTGAAAGAAAAAGTGGTTGAAAAAGAGGAGCAAAAGGAGGCATCAACAGAAATTGGGGTCGAGAATTTAGAGGTGATTGAGCAAGCCTCTGAAGATAAAAAGAAAGATGATGAGGGCTTGATCATTAAAAAAAATGTGATTGAGGTTGAAGTGATTCCCTATGAATAAAGGACCTTACCTTGTTTTTCATGACTCTAACAAGCCACATCCCATTTTGTTTATATTTTTTTTGCAGATAAAAGTTTACACTCAAAATTCGAAGGCAAAGTTTTACAAACTATGGCAAAAGAAATTTACCCTTCCATTTAATGTGACTCCAAAAGTGATAAATATATCGTGATCGATCTTATTGGTGTGAAATCCATTTCCTTTTGATCTAGGTGGACTTTGCCATTCTTCTGAACCATAGGGTGATTCAAGGACAAATCATCTTGAAGAGGGGAGGGTATGATACGACCCAAGAAGACCGATCTCATAGTCTAATAAAGGTGTGATTAATTATGCATGCAAGAAAGCTTGGGTCATAAAATTATGATGCATTTAGTGTATATAGGAGTAAAACACATTTTCAGAAATCTTATCAAGTCAGGTGTCCGCATAACTTTCGGATCTCAATTCCAAATTTCCTACTAAAACTTATTCACATTGGAACACAATCTGCCAGAAGTATATGACCTTCATGCGACCACATGTGATCTCATGCAGCCAGATTCAGAGGGTGTATAGAACATGCAACCTTCACACGATCGCATGCGGCCGGTTCAAAGACTGTCTGAAATGTGCGGCCTTACGTGTTACCACATGCGGCCGTACCGGAAGGTTTTCATGATTTTTACTTCATTTTTAATTTCTTTTGTTTTTCCTTTTCGGTATTTTCTTGTTTCCTAAGAGAACTAGATCTTCCACATACTATATAAATCCCTTTATTTTGTTGTAAACATACATCCAAGAATATTATTAACACTATTATAGAATAGCAGTTTAGGCATCGGTGGTATTCATGAAAAAGTGTCGGTTTTGACGGCGATGTTATTGGCAGTGAGGCGCAAGTAGCGGTATATGTGTCAGTTTTTGAACGACACCTAAAAGTCACAAATAGGTGTCGGTTGTTGTCCAAAACTGATGCCTAAATTAAATTCAGAAAAAAATATATAAATAGACAATAGGCGTAAGTTGTAGTGGCCAAATTGATGCTTATTGTTAGGCATCAGTTCGGCCACTACAACCGACGCCTATTGTCTAAATTTTTTTTCTTAGATATAGCTTAGGCGTCAGTTTTTGGACAACAATCGACCCCTATTTCTTGTTTTTAATTAATAATACTCCAGCAATAGCTATTGACGGTGTTCCTGCAAAAGTAAAACAACAAATACGTAATCCATAGCCAAGAAGAAACAACACTTACACTGGCAATTTACATACACTTTAACGCAATAATCACTAGCTTAATACAAATGAAACTATAATCAATAACTACTCCAAACATTAATAGCAATAATGTAATCTAATATCATAAACTAGCGTAAGTAAACCATTGAAAATCAAACTGACCATTGAATATAAATCAAAGTACTCAAAACATCAATAATTATTATATTAGTAAATCATCATTATCTTAATATAAATCTAACTACAATTAATAAATACTTGAAACATTAGTAATAATATAATCTATGAATTTCTCAAAACCATCAATTATGAATTAATCATTGATATGTATACTAACCATTGAAATAATGTAAACTAACTATTGAAATATACATGTTTGCATAAAAATTTATAATCCATAAGTAAATCGTATTTCAAAATAAGTAAGACCAAAAATCACATACAATATAGTCGACACAGTACTCACCCCAAATCTCATCTGTATTCGCTTGACTATATGATCCAGCTTCATATGCCCACAACCAAAAAAAAAAAAAAAAGAAATATAATCACTTTGTTAATAAAATACATATGTAAATGACTAGATAATACTTAGTTTTCGATAGATATTTATACCTTATCAAGCTTTTCTAAACTACTAGAATATAGTGTGACCATCTTGTACATATTTCTCATCACATAGTAGCCACACTCGTCAGATCCCGGTTGATGAGC
Source organism: Nyctanthes arbor-tristis (assembly GCA_963692815.1). NCBI lineage: Eukaryota > Viridiplantae > Streptophyta > Magnoliopsida > Lamiales > Oleaceae > Nyctanthes > Nyctanthes arbor-tristis. The sequence goes on along the minus strand of CAVNYN010268793.1, from coordinate 4,221 downwards.
GCACCAAAATTTCCAAGGAGTTGAAAATTAATATTAGTAAATAAACCAATAAAATTTGAAACTTTAACAGCTATTGTAACATTTAAAGGATATTTTTTATACCTTAATTGATTTCCACACAAGAGCAGACTTTCTTGCTTTCCCCGTCGCCCAAATAAACTCAAATTTACACAAGAAGACTATTATTCAATAGTTATTGATAATCGCTTACATATTCAAATCCCCCCGATACTCAATGTATGCTTAGTCTCCAAAGAATCCAAGAAGTACGCTACGTTATGTTTAAGGCATATCACAAGAAGCATCTAGTGGTTTCTAGAATATTTTATAATAATGTAAGTTTACATTTTAGTCACAAATAATTCAAATTAAGCAAAAGCAAAAAACTAGATGAATAGCAGACAATGGTTTTACCCCTCATGATGCAGTGCTAGAATGTACTTCTTGTTCATTATTTTTGTAATTGCATTGAGCATGTAGACAAAATTTGACCCTCTACTAACTCGAAAATTAATAGCTGCAATCTGCACTGGACAAGAAACCCAATATTTTGAATCCCAATTTTGTTGCACAAATGATGTAAGTAATACATTATACCAAATGTGAAATGTCAAATTAAAAATTATATGATGTATTTAAATGTGAGGGAAGAAGTCTTACATTTCCCAAATTTGTAAAATAGATGTGTTCAACCATTGCATCTTGGGTAGGTCAGTAATATCATTGACCAAAACATGAATCTCATTCATGTTGTCGATGAGGTGATGAAATACATCCTCATCAATCATCACGTCAATGAAATCCATATAAAAGGGCATTCTAATAGTAAGATCGTGTAACCTTTTAAGGGCAGGGCTCAAAGATACCAATGTTGCATTATCAGCAAGGTTAGTCTACGCGAACAGACTTCAAAACTCTCAGGCTATTTGCCTTTTTCTTTGGATGCTGTTTGCTCCGGTAAATCTTCATGCAGTGATAATTTGTTTGCCATCATAACACGTGTAACACAAAATCTAATGTAAAAGAAGCTTTTATGTAACTTCAATTCATCAATTGCCTAGCATCTCTAAATGTGCAGGCCACTAAGTGAAGCTTCCAACTACCTCCGCTAACTGCTGATGTTTTGTATTTTGTAGTAGAAGCATCAACTCCACTGCATAATCAGCTACATAGTCAACTGCCACCTTGTAATGATCGGGAAAAAGCTATTGCTAGTGTACCAAAGTAGCAGTGTCAGACGGGTAAACCATCGCCGTGCCCACAATTTTACTCACGCCGTTACAAACAAGGGCAAGACAACACGGGGTCAACTTCTTTGAATATTCAATACACGTGAACAATTAACGTTAGCTGTAAGAATTGAAATTAAGTCAATTGAAATGAAGTCAATGCAATCAACAACATCATAACTCAACACTAAGTTCCTCAAGGTCTGGATGTGGCTAAGGATCGAGGGAGTGGCAACTACTATGAGTCAGTGGTCTGACGGAAGGACTCGCTTCCGTAGGTATTTCCATGCCAAGAAATTTCAGAGGTATTTCCATGCCAAGTTGTTGGAAGACAGAGGCAAACTACGATGCATCCTAACAAACTGAGACTGCATTTGCATCATAGTCTTTTTTCTCACTCACTCAAAGATGCTCGCTTTGCCTCCGACATGATCACCTATCTAATATCACCAAACGACCCCACTAGGTCTTCTCCTAGTATCGTCAGGCAATCTAAAAAAGTATCTCACAATGATGTATCCACCATAGCCCCTCACTCGACCAGGGTGCTCCTCCTTCCAAACGCTGCCTATCATAGTGTCTCTTTAGGACAAATGTCCATTAGCAAGCTTCCGATCTCTTTTCTTTCTATTTGAAAAAATGAAAGATAAATATAAGTACCTAAACAAAGGCTAAGTAACTTAAGTAATGAAAAAATTAATAATTAATTTATACTTACAATTTTATCATAAACCTTTTGATTTTCTCATTGGGTATGTATTAAGTGTCATCGAGCCTCTTCTTCGACCTTGCCCGAACCCAATCTAGGCAGTGATCATCGGTCAGAAGGATTGAGCTAACTGACCCACATGAGGACGAGGAAGATAAGGGGTCTACAGCAAGCCACTCCAGCATCCTATGAGCTTAACCGGTGGACCCTAAAACGTGTGAGTGCTCATCATCCACTTGACACTGCTTCGCCTTCTCACTTTTCACTTGAAAGTCAATTCAGGAACTGCTTTTAATTTTTACCCAGTGATGAGAAAATAATATAAAATCTGCTATGGCCATACTAAGAACTCTGGAGTCTCATGATCGTGCTTGAACTTCTCTCATATTTCTAGCATAATGAATTCATAAATCTCATAAGGATTTTTATGTATTCTCACACCGACAAAGTCTTGAAGTCTCTCAATCTCGTCCCAGCTATTCTCAGTACAGCCATCTTCAGGATGTCATTCTCGAGATTGAATTTGTTCTGCAAGACGATAATGTTGAGCAATGTTATGGATAAAATCAACTATTATACAATATGAAATTCAAACACGCAAACTAATTCGATACCTTGACGTCTTTCCAAACAAGCTCTGTAAGGGCAGACTCAGCTGCATACCATTCGAGATAGCTTATATACATATGAATATGAACCACACTCCTCACATAAGTGCCAAATTGCCTACCAAAAAGCCCGATAGGCCTATCTCGTCAAATTCAAGTTTTCTTGAGGCATCATGCATCTTTTCCAACTTCTTGCAAATGGTTGGACCTCTCATCCACTTCTTTTTGTTGCTAGTCGGATCATCTACTAAACTTAAGTTGTCAGCCATCAAGATCGCTCACTACGTGCGTACCTACATACAAGTAAAAACACAAGCGCGTTAGTGTAACCAAAATGACCTCAGCATATTAACAATTCACAACGCATGTAAATAATAATATACAAAGCTACAAGTAAAATGGCAAGTATCGACTGGATTTGCATGTAGATAACATAATAAACTAACAAGGTATTAGCACAAATAAGAGAATTAGCAAGACATGTATAACTCAGAATGTAACTGATCTTAACGACGCTACTATCACGAGTGATGGTCAATCCACAGGCCTTCCCTATGATCTGAACACATGTAATTTGTCTCTAGGTTATCATCCCCTCTACGTATATATTGTATACCAACAGAGAATGGGGGTTTCGTAGAATTGATCATACTCTTCTTCATCAACTACATCATCAATGCCAACTATACTCTTCTTCGTTACAATCACGGAAGGGACACATCATCAATTATTCTCATTTCCTTTTTCTAGTATCTTTGGAAAATTTTACAAACTCCTCAACTCCCTTCACATTCTTGTGTGGTATGTCTCTCATACATCCAACTCTGATCCATAACTCAAGACCTATTAAGAGGGCAAAAACAAGAGTTACTTATTTTTTACGAGTAATTTTTCTTACATTATTTGATTTCCTTAATTCATTTCTTCACCCATTCTTGTTACTTATATATCTATTTACATCACAAACATAATCAAATAAATTTTAACATTATTTGATTTCTATGATTTATTTGTACATCAATATTGTTTGTTATTTACATATTCATTTGTATCACAAACTTAATGAAAGAAGTTTTCATTATTTGATTTTTAACTTATTTATCATGTTAATTACATATTCATTTTTATCACAAACATAATCAAATAATTTTTATATTATTTGATTTCCATTATTTACTCGTATATCAATATTGTTTGTTAATTTCGTATTCATTTGTATCATAAACTTCGTTGATATCAAATTCAGCATTTGACTCAACAAACAAGATTTGTATTCGCGAGAAATTTGTATTTGAATCGGCTTGTGCAATTAATGTGTAAAGGCAAGGAATGTTTGCAATAAATAGAAGATAGTAAATGTGCCAAAGACAAGAAGAATGAGATTTTTTGGGTATCCCCTTTCTCAGCTTTGTTTGCCTCTATTTATAATGCCTGTTTGCTAGTTGCATGGAGGCGATGATTACATGCATTTAATGCTGGGCCTATACGAATGACCTATGAGTCATGTCAACTGAGATTTGACCTTTACTTTTCGACTAATGACTACGTAAGCCATGTGTTGGGCCGGTGGCAATCACTTTGCATTCAATGCTAAAGTCCTATCAGTCGTAAGCGATAAGGTCCTTCACGTGGTTTTCCCAGCAGCTGCTTAGTTGACATGCTCGTTAGGTTGCGG
>CAVNYN010268792.1:0-10378 GCA_963692815.1 Nyctanthes arbor-tristis | reverse complement strand
TTATTTTGATGTATATATACAGGTAGAATGGAAGAGACAATTCCAGACTGTCCAAATTTGGTTGGTCTTGTTGCCCCAACACCAAAGGATTGCATTGGCATTTGCAGTGATTTTTGTGTAGGACTTGGTTGCCCTGGTCCCAATGTTTGTACTGGAAAATCTTGTTGCTGTCGTAATTGCTAATGAATACTTGTACTTTCAATAAGAACTAGTGCATCAACCGTGTGTTAATTGACCAGCTACATTTTTTTATAAGTTGGCAAAATAATTTGTACGCTTGTCACGATCTAAGAATACTATACAATATTGCTAACACAACAATCTAATTTCTCATAAAGAATAATTTTAGTTAGACAAAATAAAGGATAAAAAGTTAGACAAAATAGACGTAAAAGTAATGTGATGTGTTGAAAAATAGGATTGTGCCATGTGTCAGTTTTGTTAGATTTTTTGTATTTATTTTGTTCAAATAGCACAAGTCAATTATTCTCAAAAGTCAAAAGTAATGAGCTCACTAACAAAAATATTAACAAATAGGCTTAGAGTCTTCACAAATAATTAAGAAAGTAAAAAAAGCGCAAGAAATAAGCATTGTGTTGCATTATGACTTTTTCAAACAAATCAAAAAGACAGTGTCATGTTAGAACTTTTTAAATATTTACCACTAACTTGACATTCATTTTCCACGTACGAGTAATTTCACCTGTGCATTGCAGAGTAGACAATACCAGATAATATATTTCGTTTGAATATAGTAAAAATGTTTAATACAAGATTATAGAAAGTACAGTTTAACTGAATATAATAATTTACTAAATGAACAATAAAAAAGAAAAGTGTGGAAATATGCACCATACTATTATTCATACTATTACTTTCTTCTACTTTCTCCTATTTTTTCAAATTTAAATTTGGTCAAACAAACCACATTTACATATCTTGATGGACCTACCTGTACTACGCAAATCTCCACCATCTAGCGCTACTAATTCTGTCACAGCCCGCTATTTATACCGGTTAATAAATTCGTGAGCAGAAACTTTCATTTTTCATTTGTACTAGTAATTAGGGACGGGACATTCAAAACTTAACAAGTTGGTTGGTTTTCGAAGGAGCATTGGAATATTATCATATAGTTTCTTCTTTAGGTTATATATATCTCTGTGTCTATAGAGCGGTGGGCCAAAGTGTATTCTCATAGCTCTAAAGATCAATTTCCTCTACATGCAAAATTCTACTTCCTTTTGTGGGCATGCTCTAACTCTCGGCTTGCTTGACCAATACCTAGCATTCAATCATCTACAAGATTAGAGAAAAATGGAGTGAGCACAAAGTACTCAGTGAATAACAACATGTATTGGCTTATGCAAAATAATGTAAGAGAAATCGCTCTTATGCACAAAGAGAATCATTTATATGCACAAGTCGGGCCATCACTAGTTTAATCTCTACCCGTAAGCTTGAGTGAGAAATATCAAAGTTTTGGTGGTACTTTTCCACTTAGAATTAAAGAAATCTTTGGGAAATCAAGAGACGAGTAACTAATGCTTTGATTTCCTTTCAAGAGATCATTAAGTTTTCATAAGATGAATATGAACTTTATGCATTGTTATGGACAGAAAGATTGATTTATTGCATTTGTATCGCTAGTTAATGCTCTACCCGTCTTGCTTTGCTATTGGTATGCTCTGTGGTATTTTCCCGTGCTAGAAGCCGCCTAATGATACTAAAGTGGGTAATGAATAGCACGGTGGCTTGTCTTTGTGGTTCTTTATGGTCTATGGCAGAATTCCGATAGGGGTCAACCGGAATTCAATTGTGGATCCACTCGAATTGATATAAATCTTGTGTGCACCACATGTAGTAGTTTAACTAGTGATAGGGTCTTTTTGTGCATCCAAAAGCTTTGTGCATTCTATGATTTTCTTGAAAATGGTTTCTCAAACGAAAGATGAATCAAAACATTTTATTACTACTGAGTATGTTGTACTCACTCCCTTTTCTATAATTTTGTAAATGGTAGAATGCAAGATAATCGAGAAGCAAGCCGAGAGTCGGAGCATGCTTGCGGGCGGAAGTAGAATTTTACATATGGAGGGAACTGATCTTTGGAGCTATGAGAATACACTTTGGCCCATTTCCAATTTTGGACGAATTTTGGATAAAGTGTGGATTGTTTTGTGGATTTCCTTAGCTTTTGGGCCTTTTCATACTTGTTAGAAGTTAATTGTTTTTAAATAGCATTTGGAATCTACAAATTACAAGAATAACAAGTGCCCTAGAATTTGGCAAAATTAGCACCATGTGTTTAAAGGATGATGTGGCCAATCTATTGTCCACTCGTTTATTGCTCAAGAAGTCCTCATAATTAATGTGGTCTTACGATTAAGGTGTTATATTTTGGATCATACTAGTTACTACTCTCATTCTTACCTTAGATGTTATTTAAGTAACCATCTTTTCAATCTTTCAATGAAATTTTAAGTATTCTTACAATGTAATTCAAGTAATTATCCAATTATTGTAAAAACAATTATCACATCGCTTAATTCATTGTTAAATCTTTGCGGGATGTTATAATCTACCCTCCTTAAATGAATTTCGTCCTCGAACTAAAGGTTGTGGTGGTGGCAACTATTATTTTCAGAAGCATAGTAAGTAAATTTTCAAGAGCACAATATATGACCGACAGTCAATGGTGTTATGGAGTGAAGTAAAGATTATACCTATAATACCTTTATCATTAATCGGACTATGGCACTGCTCACCCTGCAGGATTGTTTTGTTTGGATTTGTTTGGACAATATCTGATCACATGCCCCTCTTCTCTACATCCATAGCATACTCTCGTCAGTCTCTCACAAGGTCCACTATGCCACTTATTATATGTTGAGCATCTGCTTGTACTAGTTAGCTTTGATTCTTCCCCTAAGTTGAACCTTTTAGCATTCGACTGACTTTTAAAATTTTCCTGGCCTTGGTTATTTCCTTTGCCCCTATTAGGAGGTTTTAGGTTGTGATTAGAGTTAGCTTTAGTGATTTTAGCTTCAACATGTTCTGGTAATAGTGCTCAATCCACAATAGCTGCAAAACTTAGGCTTGTATTGCCCGACATTAATATGTTTCTTGCTAATTTTGGTTTTAATCCCTCTATAAATTGATTAGATTTTTGACTCCGGGGTCCCCAACATGTGAGTTGTAAACTTAGATAATTCTTCAAATTTTTGGACATATTCGGTCACAGTCATTGTTTTTGCCCCAAGTCGATAAACTCATTTAATTTCTAGTTTCTAGCCGTTGAAGAGAAATATTTAGTATGGAATTTATCACAAAGTCCCTCCCAAGTCAATTATAATGTTTCTTCTATACTAATTAAAGTATCCCACTAATAACCTGCACTTGGAAACCGATCTTTGGAGCTATAAGAATATATTTTCGGTTATAAATATATCTAGAAACAATACATGAGCTTAATACCTTTTGTATCAATAAGTATATCTATGTAAAAGCTTTCCAATGGTTTGGTTTGGCTAAGTTAACTAATGAAATACTTATTATCATAACCCAGTGTCTCCTCTAATCTTTTTGTAAATCTAGTTGAAATTATGCGAAGTGTTTGTGGCAAGAACAATTTAATATTTTGTACGTCTCGTCCCCGCAATTTATATGAAAGCTGCCACTATCGAATTTAATAACCGATATAAGTAATTCAATAATATAGATCGGAAGAGCGGAGGCGTGACAAATTCTCTCTCTTACTTTACGTAAAAATGCATTAATTTTTATGTGAATGCAAATACACTAACAAACAAAATAATATATGTTACATCCGATAAAACCAATGTACGTAAATTCGAGGTACAAGACAAATGGTAGGACGGGAAAGTCTGGTTTCTTCACATGAATGTCCACAATTGAAAATTAGGGCATCATTGTTTGATGTCAACGAAGGGTAATAATTATGATAGAAGGGTGACAGTAGTAAATGTAAATACTAAAGTTCGTTCTTTCCCTTTAAGTTTAACTGGACACTCACCTGTGCGTTGCACGGGAAGAATACATATTAAATTATTTTAAAAAATAAATAATATGAAATTTTATAAGTTGTTTTGTATGGAAAAATTTTATAAGTTTACGTAATCCAACAAGTAATAATTAATTTTTTAATATCAACGAAACAATAATGTAATTTTTTCTTATCATCTTAAGGTAACTATAGTTTATAACAAATTTTAACCCGATTGTTATCATTAAAACAAACAAATATCATTCTTTTTTACGCTAATTTAGATAAATGGTATCGTACAAAATATTTGCTAGTTGGGTGTATTGTGAAAATATTTCTAATTCGAAACTAATAAAGTCAGATGGTATGAAGATTTTATATATAAACTAATAATATATAAAAGTAGTCATATATAAAATAGTGGTAATTATTAATATTCATTCATACTGGGGAAAATTAAGAAAAAATTTCAAATATAATTTTCAATTAAATTAAACTAACAATATATATATGTATAATTTCTGTTAATTATAAACTACAAATTTCAAGATATGTTAGACAATTGGATAATCAAATTTATCTATAATTTAAACAAATAAATGATGATAATTATCTATTAGTTATTAAATTTAATAGTGAATCTTATTTCAAAATGGTGAATGGATAAGGCAAAAGTGAATAAAAAATTAAAAAAATTGAAAAATTCAAAATACTACACATGTTACCGTAATATGAAACAAAATGTCGAAAAAGACCCCATTAATAGATTTTTTGGCGGGAAAACTGCAGTATAAAGATACTGTAGCTCATTTCATTTAATTAATATATTAGATTATAGTGAAACTAAATCCTTAATAAAGCTTTCAACAATTGGCTAGTGAGGAATGTCAAACTTTAAGATTCTGCAATATCATATTACATCTAATAGATCACTTTGGCTGGTGAGCAATGTTGTTAAAAACCAACAAAAACTCATACAACCTGTAAAATAGAGCTATACATAGCTGCAACAATGACCTAGAAGAATCCTTCCCTTGAATTCTGAAATGGAAAATAATTAAAACCAACGAATGAAAATCAAAGAGTATAAAAAGATTCAGAGATCTCTCATCTGAATATATACAGATAAAGTGAATTAGAGAAACAAGTGGCTCAAAGTTCATTCAAAATAGTCAAATTCAGAAATCAAGAATAAGATAGAAAAAGGGGGGATATACATGGCTTATACATATACTATTTTGTGAATATTATAGTAAACTCAACCTGAAAAGTGAATAGTATCAGTAAATTAAATTTCAATATACACACACAAATTGCTATTTTAGTGGTGACAGAACAATAGATCGGAAGAGCACAGCCAAAAATACATTGTTTCTAACATGTGTCTTTCATGTAACGCCTCAAGTTCGAAGCAATCGAGACGCTACTAAACTTCTCTTCTTTACTTTAATAAAAGCAGAAATTGACATTTATATAAAATAAGTGCGGAATTTTTTTTAAATAACTTAATAATATTGCATAAATAATTTCCAATGCAACCATCGTCGACACTTAACAAATACTCAAACTATTGTCAAAATAATCAACTTTGAAATAACAACAATGTCTGTAATAATTATCCAAAATAAAGGAAACATTAATAAAGAAACATTTGTTCATTTTCTTTCTCTCAATTTTCGTTCCCAGTTGAGTCGCTGCCAGTTCCAAGACCTGAAATGTTTTGAAATAGATGGTGAGTGTTTTGAAGAAACACTCAGTATATTCCCGCACACAAACTTTTCAAGCAGGCAATTCATGTTATGCAAGTAAACATATGTACACATGCTATTATGTCTATGGGCCGCCAAAACGATAGAGCCTGGCTCCCAATTAAGGTGAGCTAGGCTTGTGGGCTCCTAATTAAAATGAGCTAATTATGCGCACACTTTCATATCATACCATAAATCACATAAGCATATATATAAACACATAACATGTAATTGTATCATAATTTTCATAAAAATGTGTGTATATAACTTTGAAAACAACTTTAGTAAGAAATCTACCTTAATTTTGCTTTCCTTTCCAAGTTTGAGCTATGAGAGCACTAGTGAGTCAAATTACGCATCTCGTCTAGCAAATAAATAACTATGTTAGAATTCTTGCTAATATTTAAAACTAAATAAAAATATAAATTAAATTGTGAACTTGAAAGTTTTTGACTCAATATAAATTTTAAAAACTTTAGGGGACTGAAATAGGGTTTTGAAAAACTTTAGAGACTAAAATAGATGAAACTGAAACTTTACGATCAACTTAAAACTCTTTTAAAACGGTGGGGTTGAAACGAACGGAATAATAGCTTTAAGGACTGAAATCAGGTAAGGATAAATTACAGAGGCTGATTTGTGTATATCGGAAGCTTTTGAACCCATTAAATAATAATACAAATAGAAGGACTATAAGGACTCTATGTCAAACTAGAGGACCAGAAGAGCAAAAGGATTCCCAATTAAAATCCCAATTCACTTTTCTACCCTAAATTGGAACTGAAACAGAGAGTTCGGAGAGGGCGATGGACTGGGGTCGTGTTCAAGGAATGGAGTGAGGATGGTGCCTGGGTTCGGGTATGTCGCAGATGGATCAAGGCGCTGCATGGTTCGCGGGATTTCCGTCGACAGTGGAGTAGGTACGGAATGGTTCGATGAAGGCGGGTCACTGGCTCAAGGCATTCGCTATTCGGTCGAGGCAGAGGAGTTCGCGAAGGGGAGGTTCGACCAAGGATCAGGGGTCGCGGTTGGGTTCGAGTGGCAGAGGCGAAACTCCAGCTAGAAACGGAGCTCGCAGTGGTGGTGACTAGGTTCTGGATTCGCTTCTGACTTAGGTAAGTCATGGCTTCCTTTTTAGCTTTTGGTTTGGGTTCTTGGGTCGAGGAGTGGTAGTCCGGCAGTGGCGACTGACGATGGTGCTTGGCTGCTTCTCTGCATTGTTTCTGTTTTTGATTCCTCTTTTTCTTTTTTTTCTTTTTTTTTTTTTTGAATTGGTATTACTGACTCTGGTTAACGGAAGGCTGATGAGGTGGTGGAGGCTTAAAGGAGCAGAGGGAGTCGCGATGGCTGGGTTCGAAGTTAACGAGCGGGTTCGATTCGAAGGGCAGCAGTGGCTGACGTGTGTGGGTCTGTGTGTGTTCATGTGCATTTGTAAAATGTATGGCAGTGTGTGTATGCCTGCTGGCGGAACACGATTGAAAGTGTGCAGAGAGGGGAAACTGTGAATGAATGTAATTGTAAGGAATGTAATTGTAAGAAATGTATTACTGGGAATTCTGTGTGTGTGTGTGTGTGTGTGTATTTTTTTGCTTTAGGGTGTATTTAAATTTCCTATGCCTGTAGTGATTCTGTTTGCTGAGATTGATTGTGAAACTCTTGTGTTTTGGTGAGGAGAGACGTGGAGAGTATTGAATGCTGAGATTTCTTTCCTGAATTCGTGAGTTGTGGTTGACAGGGATTACAGGTGTGTATGTATATAAACAGGGAAGGTGGGGAGATACTTGAGAGAATTGGGGAGATTGGGTTTCATTTCAGTTTGGCAAACGGTAAAAATCTGATTCTCAAAGGCAGTGTCAGTTAATAGAAATATCTGATGGTTTCAATGGGTCAAAATTTTGGTGGACTTGGTCCAAGGCATGTTTGGCTTAGCTTAAACTCGACTTTGGGCCTTTAAATTGGGTTTTAAAAGTCTATTGGGCTCAAATAATAAATAGGCTTGGATTAAAATAGATAGGAACTTGAATGCTGGGTTTAAAAAAAATTATTTTGCAACACTTTACGACTTGGGCTGAATTAAAGAAATTTTCTTAGATAATGGAATAAATAGTTGGACCCGAACCTAATATTCAGAAATAAAATCCATTTAGTTGTAAACTTACATTTTTCTTTAAAGTAAATTAGACGAGAGACGCGAATTCTTTAAAATCTTTTATCGTGACCAATTTTAAAAATAACAGATTCGGGTGTTAGCGACACGCTCAAATTCTTTTAAAATCTTTTAAAATAGAAATTTTCAATTAAAAAAATTTTGGTTGCTACATTTCATCTCATGAAATTTCTCTGTTTAAAAAATACATGCTAACATCCCCATTAGTATCGCTTAGCAAAATTAACTCAGTGGCGTCATAAGGCAACCAGCTTCCCTGACAATGGTACAATTTCAACGTCTAGTGATTTAACATGTAGTTAATAAAGTACAAATCATAATCAAGTTAAACAAATAGAAAACACAAACACCTTTGTTAAGGCACTACTAGTATCATCTTACACTTCCATTAGCTCAATATACAACAAATAGCTTCCAACTTGAATTAACTCAAACTGTGCAAATAAGCTCTCAGCCACCAATCATGAACCCAATGCATCCACCTATAACAAAAAAATAACAGAAAACCCCAATAAAAAATAATTTGCCATCCAGCAGAATTGAGCCAAAAACAATTCATCTCCCAGGTTAGAGGACATACATGAGATTATTTTGTATACAAAGGGAATATAATTTTATAGAGTTCATTCCCAACACTAAACATTACAGCAAAATTAAAAAAAAAAAAAATTGAAAATAGATAGGAGTTCAAATCTTGCATGGATTATAAGAGTTCACAAATTAATAACAACTTATCTTATTAAGGAATTCAAATCTTGCATGGCTTACAAGAGTTTACAAAATAATCAAAAACTGACCTTACGTAGGAGTCTTAATCGGGATCGAAATACGTAAATCAAAGACGCCAAGCTTGAAAAGGAGTAAATATACCCGAGAGTTGGGCTAAAACCAAATTCAAAGGGAATTCAAGATAATTGATCAGCTGAATCAAAACAAAGATGTCGACTTAAACAGATAAAATCTTATTCTTTGATTGGACTATTGTTAAGAAAGGAATTAGAACAAATCATGACTTAATCAAAAGAGCCGAGCTAAGCCGGCTCATGAGCCTAAAATCTCAGCTCGGCCTCTACTCGAGCTTTCTAGTCTCGAGCAAAAAAAAAAGAAAAAAAAAAAACTCGGCTCTCCCAAAAAAAGTTTATCTCGGCTTGAGCTTTAACTAGAGCTTTTTGCAAGCAGAGCCTAACTTGACTCGACTCGTTAGCTTTATTTTTTGTTTTCTTAAGAAAATGCTAAAAATATAATATAAGAAGTCATTTCTCTTCTACGAGCCTTGTTTAGCCCATAAGTATAAGCTAACTCACACAGGCCGAATGAGCTCGGCTGACCGACCCGGCTTAAGCCTTGTCTCAACTTTGAGGCTAGCCCAAGCTTTGGCCCCCCTCATTAACATTTTCTTAAGAAAATACTAAAAATATAATACAGGGAAGGAATTTGGAGCATAGGGGGCATCTTTTTATCCAATAAACAAATACATTTTCTCTTTTCAATCTTATATAGAACAAGTTTATCTTGCATTCAAACTTGGTTCAATCAATGAGGGGAAAAAAAAGGAGAGAAAAAATTATATTCTATGTATATGCTTTAGGGAGAAGCACTTGTAAAATTGATATAGCGCCATACATATGGCACGGTATGACACCATATGACCTATGTGGCGTGTATCAAGGCACACCACATAGGTCATATGGAGCCATACTATGCCATATATATGGCTCCATAATGGACTAGAAGCACTCCTGCTTGTATGCACACACAAACCCATAAAACACAGTCAAGTTCTGAATTTGCAATCAAAGATCTTGGAGCTCAACATTTTTTCTTTCCTTTTTTTTTTTTTTTTTGTGGGGTAAAAGTCAAGTAATTTCGTGATTGAATATTTCTAACTCACAGAAAATATGCTCATGATCTCTTGCAGCCTGCCAAAATGCTCGACTCTTCAAAAGCATTTACTATATCACTACAAATTAAGCAAACAATCTTTAGAACATAAAACCTAGTTGATAATACTAAATACAAAAACTTAGTCGGACCCTAATTTAATGTTCACTAGGCCTGACATTACACACGTAGTCGATCACGTTGGACAAAAATTTAAAAAAAAAAAAAGAAAAAAACTCCAACAGTATATATATGTACAATCTATCAATGCATTTTGCGGTTCATGAAAGATTTCTTGATTTTATTATGCTATTTCAATCATTTTTCGAAATAAACTTTACTTTGTTAAGATTTTGTGATGCTGACCGTGCTGGATGTCATCAAACTCGTTGGCGCACATGTGGATATTGTATCTTTTCCTACACAAACTACAACGTTACAAAGCGCCACACGTTGCCAAGTATATATAGAGCCTTGGCCTCTACCACCGTAGAAATCACTTAGATTACTATACTAATATTATTATATAAAAGAAATTAGCACTGAATTATATCTCAAGCACCAAAACTCCTATGT
>CAVNYN010268791.1:141528-158936 GCA_963692815.1 Nyctanthes arbor-tristis | reverse complement strand
TGAAAAAAGATCCAGTCTGAAAATCAAGAAAATTGATGCAATGACTGGAAATTAGTAGAAATAAAAACTTGTGCAAGCCCAGCTTCCACTTCAAAACAGAAATTGAAGAATGGGAACATGTAGCAGGCCGTGAAATACGTGGATAAGGTTGTTTTCACCCATTTCATCATTTTTAAAATAGAATTTCAAAAGAAAATGTGCTAATGTAGACAAATATCTTTCTATTATATTTATATTATATATATGGTCTTATTAAATTCGGGTATTATTTCATTATTTTTTATCTTAGTTTTCTTTATAAAAGGGTCCCAACTTAATATTTCTTTTTCATGAAGGCGCTCTTCCGATCTCTTTTAAAGAAAAAGAATAATCTTTCTCTATATGAAAATGTTCTAACGTCATATGTGTGGTACCTTATGGCACCACACAGTCCATGTGGCGCGTATGTGGACACTCTACATGCACGCCACATGAACTCAGTGGTGCCATAATGTACCACACATATAGTGCTAGAACACCACTCATTCTCTATTTATTTATCATTACACTACAAGTCTACAACTTTTACAACCTGTTACAAAAATGGCGCCACCAGTGGACATCCCAATCTTTTTTGTTATTTTTATTTTTTTAACAAAGAGATTATAAGCCTGTCACCCAAAAAATAAAAAAAAAAAAAAGTAAAGAAAAGAAAAGAGAAATTATAAGGGGAGAGAATAGAATATTTAACTAAGGTTTAAGACTTGAAAAATCAATTGGAATGTCAACCGACATCACGAGTCTTTGGACTTCTTAAAATAATATCAATCCTGCCAAAAATCATTGTAAGTCCGAACAATATAATAGGCAGCACCCAAAATTCAAAATGCCATAACAACATTTGGACCTTCCGTGCCAGTTGCAATTTGCCTTACCTAAGCCGGAGCCCTCAGCCTTTGACATCAAGATAAAATAATAATACAGCCAAATGATTCGATTTCATAAGAAAATTGTGAATTCAATTCGAAATTTGTGAATTGTTAATTATCCTAAAACTTCCCACATGAAGTTGAGGCCCCGGAAATTGCATGGCGCGCCTTTAAGAAGGTAGTCAGGCTGGAGGAGTTGTCCACTTCTTGGAGTGATACACTTTACTGTGATTCTTGGGTTACTTCCGGTAGCAATTGCTGATAATGCCGGAACCAGGTTAGCCCGAATTCACCGACCATATTGCGTACTTGATATTTCTGTATCTGAAAACCCAGGAATGAGAGACTGCAATTTCAGGTTTTCTTGATTATTTTACGTAAAATTTTTCAACACTGGTATTTTATTCGGTTTTTATTTTCTAAATACTGGTTATGTTGTTGGTGTGTGATAGGTGGGGATCGTTGGGGAATTAGGAATTTGTATGGATTATACTGGAGGTCTGGTTATTCATGATTATTATACCGCGTTTGATATTTCCCTAATTCCCAAGCTCTATGGGGAAAATTGAATGTAGAATTGCTTATATTGGGGGTTTCTTGAATTTGTTGGCAAGGTTTAAAGATATGGATGGTAGTTTTGTATTGAGGTTTTCCCCTGCATCTTATCCACATTCTAGAAAATTAGCAGGGTTGATGAATTTTTATATTAATTCTCAAGAAAAAAAGATATGTAATTGAGTAACTTCGATTTTCTGCTATGGTACTGGCAGTCTCCATTTTCTATCCAAAAGCCTATCCATGCCATGATTTGCGTCCAAAACAAAAGGAATACAGCTAGGCCTAGTTAATGCTTAAAACACTTGGAACATCACTCGTGGTTAAGTTGATCTATAAGGGAGGAATGAGGTAACCGCTGAACCAATATTGAAAAACAATCTGATCATAAGTGTCCGCTGCCCATCTCTTGTTGTCACATTAGGGACTTCTAGATTTGTTTGAATGAAAATGCTATGAAGCCAGGCTGCAGTGCCTGCAGTTGGGTTCAATTCTTCTACTTTGAGTATTGTGTGATCGTATCCTAAGCATCACAGAATTATTTTTCAAGACTGCCTCAATTTTGTTCACTGAAAGATGGGACTCAGCTTTTGCCATTTTACCTTTGATCATATTTTTTCCTCAGTAAGGAGTTTGTCTCTTTCATTTTGGAATTCTTTCTATGACACAAAAAGTTTTTATCTTGTTTCTGGTATATCATACACACAAACATGTATTACCAAGGGAGAGACAGGTGTATAACAGTTGAATGAAGTGAAAATTATTGTCTTATGACATATATCGTATCTTTGGTGTTTACTGTCACTGACATTTCTTTCTAGGGGAAGATATGGAAAGTTCAAGGCCAAAATCATGGCGGGACAAGATTTCTGGTTTTGGGACCACAATTTGGGATGGATATAAAAGCAAGTCAATCTCACATTGGATACTTTTAGCTCTTAGTAGTACGGCAATGCTCGTGGCATTTCCCGCTTCTTCCTTGCTATCCCGAATTTATTTTGCCAACGGAGGAACCAGCAAGTGGATAATATCTTGGGTGGCAGCTGCCGGGTGGCCTATTCCTGCACTGGTTTTGATTCCTACCTACTTCGTATTAGGTATCTATCCCACCCCTATGGACATCAAACTCACTGCATCTTATGCTGTCTTGGGTTTCTTGAGCGCTGCTGACAACCTCATGTATGCGTACGCATATGCCTATCTGCCACCATCAACTGCTTCTCTTCTGGGATCATCGTCCCTCATATTTTCTGCACTATTTGGATACCTTCTTGTGAAGAACAAAATCAATGCATCAACTGTAAATGCCATTGTGATCATTACTGCAGCTATGGTTATCATTGCACTGGATTCGGATTCAGATAGATTTCCAGGCATAACTGATAGTCAATACAATCTCGGTTTCTTATGGGACATTCTTGGATCTGCACTGCATGGTCTCATTTTCGCTCTTTCTGAGTCAGTTTTTGTCAAGTTAGTGGGGAGAATATCATTCCATGTAGTTCTTGAGCAGCAAGTAATGGTTTCCCTGTTTGCTTTTATCTTCACTACAATTGGCCTTATCGTCAATGACGACTTCCACGGGATGGCAGAGGAGGCACGGACGTTCACAGGCGGTCGAAGTTATTATCTCTCAGTTCTCATTTGGGGAGTCATAACTTTCCAGTTAGGGATTCTTGGAGGCACGGCCGTCCTCTTCCTTTCGTCCACGGTCCTAGCCGGGGTCCTTAATGCAATAAGGGTACCCCTCACTAGCATTGCAGCTGTTGTATTATTGAATGACCCCATGAGTGGGTTCAAGATTCTGTCTCTGATCATCACCTTCTGGGGATTCGCTTGCTACATATATGGGAACTACCCTCAAAGTAAAAATTCCCCATGATCGATATCCCTTCGTGTACAATATATCGTATTGTATCTCAATATAACTCCACAAAGTTTCGGCATACGGTACATTATATGCTTGGCATAAGCCCCTTTGCAAGCATGAATTATGTTTTTGTTCAATTTGTCAGTGTGAACTGAGATGTCAATTGAAATAAAAGAATACAAAATTTGCAAACACAAGTACTTATATAAAATAAGTTTATGCCATAAATCGAGATCAATGGCAACATTGTTCTCCATCTGTTTCAGGATCTAGATAAACATTTATGAATCTAGCTTCAAGATTATATCTAAGCAGAAGTTTTAGGGGCCAACTTCTATAACAAAGACACAACTAGTTCTTTGGACCGATGTCTTTCAAGGCGCAGATCTGCTCTTCTCCCATTGCAGACATGACAGTCACCACGAGGTCCTTTCCTTCCTCAAAACCACCTTTAATCTGTGCACAAGAGAAACCAGGGTTCAATTATCAACGAGCAAAACGAGAAACCATTGCATGCAGCAAAATGCCTTTGTACTGAAACAAAGCAAGAAAATATATGCTCACCTGGCTAAGCAGATTTTCATCTGTTGGAAGCCTAAGGTCATCTTTAGTGTTACCATTTTCAGTCAGAAGCGAAACCTGAAAACGTGGAAATTCATAATAAAGATATTCATTAAGGAATAAATTTTCGAGCAACCTCCACATTGCGGTCACAGGTTATACTGATTTAGAAATTCAGATTCAACTAAGGTTCAATTTCATGTTCATGTAACAGTGCTGAGCAGGTTGGTGTATAAACTTGTAAGAAAAGCAGAAAAGACACATTTAAAAAAAAAAAAAAAAGCAAGCTTTCCTTCGTAGTCAACAGTATTAAATGGCGAAATAACTTACAAAACCATCTTCAGAGATGTC
Source organism: Nyctanthes arbor-tristis (assembly GCA_963692815.1). Classification (NCBI taxonomy): domain Eukaryota; kingdom Viridiplantae; phylum Streptophyta; class Magnoliopsida; order Lamiales; family Oleaceae; genus Nyctanthes; species Nyctanthes arbor-tristis. Next base: position 154,691 of record CAVNYN010268791.1, on the reverse strand, counting down.
GATCAGCTGATAATCAGTACGATTAACATGAGGCACCTAAGAGAAAATGTTGAAACAAGATCATCAAACCTAGCATGTAAAACAAACCTGCTATAGTGAAAAGTGTACACAGTGAGAGTAAATTAACAGATGATTACATCACAGTTGTGGGAGGATGGAACAATATCTTCAAGCTTTTTGCCATTGAATATGTCAATTGCCACAAAGTGACATTTTGCATGTCCATGCTTGCCAGTTTTGGAGGTGGAGACCTCAACAACCTATCAAAAAACAGCATACTATATCAAGGTCTTCACCGAAATAGATGATAAATCCCAAGACACTAATTTTCAGACGGTTTGTCAGAATACTAACAGAAGAAAATAAGAAATATTGATCACAGAAACACAATTATACAACAATGGACAATTGTGAAAAATTAGAAATTATACAGACATGCCCGTCTACAGAATGCATCAATAGATAAAAAGTTCAAAATCTCTAAGTTCAGTAATAGGAAGGTCCATTCATGGAAGATGTTTTTGTCAAGTTGTCTAGCCATATGCTAGTTTTTCTTCCTTACATGTGAACAAACAAATAAAGCATGCATATTGAGAATCACAAAAGAGATGGTGGGAAACGATACAAGTCATGGACTGAATTGAAAATAAAACATATTAAGAAAGTATTGATTCATAGCAATGCGTGCATAATGCACAGTAAATACGGAGTTTACAATAATTCAGATAATCACATTCTTAAGCTTTTCCTTTTATTAAGCCTAAAACAAGATTCCATAAAGCCAATTAACTGGAAATTAGTTAAAACACACACACACAGAGTGGGTATTAACAGTCCTTAATCATTCAAACAGGATATATCTTACTAGAGTCATTCAAATAAGGGAGAAAAGATGTTGCTATTGTTGCTATAATCAGATCCTAAATCTCAAAACCTTTTGACTTGGACAGAGATAATTAATGTATCTGGGTTGAACTATAAAAGGACAACAAACGACAAAAGCAAATCTTACCTATAATAAGTTTAAAAATGACATACAACTAACAGGAATTAACAAATGATGATAAACCAAAAGACCAGCAAGTATCACTAAGATTCATATTAAATTCTACCATTCAAAAATGATAATAATTCAACACTACAATCATCTTCTAAAAACTCGTCTAATCCCAGCCAGCCCCCACCCCATCAAAAAACAAAGCAAATAAAGGAGAGAACGGGATCAGCAAAAACAAAAGTGGTATGAAACACTTTACAAGATTTGAGCCAACAGACAACCCATCAAGATCTGAATAAATTAACAGAAACCCAGTAAAAATCCCACCACAAAATCCAACAAGAAACACATAAGAACCCAATCTTTCTGCAAAATCTGTTAAGAAAACCCAATCAAATAAACAAATCAGAACACATATTTTACAGAACAGAAAAAAAAAAAAAAAAAAACTAAAGATCCACCTTGCAAGGCCTGCCCTTGATGACTAAGTAACCATTCTTGCGAATGGTACCGGCCTGTTGCGGGAAGGTTTTGGACTCACCGGCATCCGCCTTCGACTCAAACTGGTGCTCCTCGTCCGACATCTCTCTTCTTTCTCTCTCTAGAGTTGTTTCAATAAATTCTGACTCTTTAGACGGAAAAATAGACGACAAATATTGATACTACTCTACTACTCATTATGTGGTAAAAATATTGGAGCCCTTGTTTTTGCTGGGGAAATTCAGATCAATTAATTTTTACAAGCTCTATTAGTACCACCATTTTTTCTCCATTTTCTACTATTTATTTGCCTATTTCGGAAAAGGAAAATAAAAATGGAATATTCCACATTTAATGTAAATTACTACATGATTATGATCAAGAACATTTTTAATTAATTTACGTTTAGACATATCCTAAAGGTACAATAATTAATCTAGAAATTCTATTTTGCCAGGATGATTATTATACACGTGTGCTTTCGTGACTCACATTTAGACTGGGTTTCCACATATGAGGCGGAGTGATTTGTAGCGTCGATGTATACCATATACGTACATGGGTATAATAATCGGTCTATGTGAGGCAAAATAAAATTTCTAATTTGAACATTTTGTTTAAAAAAAATAAAAATAAAAATTTAACTGGATACCATTTCTAGTGCATGATGGCCTTGCATTGATGACAATTGACAAATACACAGATTTACATAGGTGTGTTCTAGTGTTATGCATCTAACGCCAGACATTCACACCATGTGAGGAAACTATAAGTTGTTTTTTTTCCCATTTGGCATCATTGGTGCCAAATAGTTGACACCAGATAAAAATTTAAGATTTATAATGCCATTTAAAGGGGAAAAAGAACATGGTATGTATTTTTGGTCATTCTCATGTTATTTTTTGTTTTAGAATAAGGAATATATAAATCCTTTTTTTTTTAATTACTCTCAACATTATAATTTGACTTTCGGTGTTACTTTTCAACAAACAAAATTTTGGTACTTAAAGAGTACCATATTATGTCCTATTGTTGAAAAAAAATTTAGAAATTGACATGTGGATTTATGATACTCAATTTATTGTTAAATTAACCTCTTGAACAAATATATAAGTTTTTTTATTGGGTAAGACAGAGGTATTGTATTTTAGATATTCGTAGAGTATCATAATTTTTTTTTTCTCTTTTCAACATTAGTTGCTTGACTTGCTCTACTAAAATTGGAGCCCTTTAGCTCGACAACAGTTGTCATTTGATCTTGAATGGCATCAACACAAGAACATGTATTTTATATCAACTTACTTATCTAGACATTAACATGATCCATTTATTGAATTTGATGATAATATATGTCAACCAGTTGATAGAATAAAAGGTACAACTTCTCTATTGATACTTTTGAAGTTGGAGGAATGTGCTCCCAAATATTCCCCATGACATAAAGAATAATTATAAATGTTGCGTTATTGCTCACAGAATCATGTGAATTAGAAATTTTCTTGCCAAGCTTTATTCACAAAAGCTGTGGGCTTTTCCATAACTAGTAATACCAACAGATCTATCATGCCCAATTCACTGTGTATTGTAAGCCCAGTTTAGTATATGTTGAAAGCCCATTTTCCTTTGAATCCCTTTTATGTCGGGAGGAAATTAAAGGTTTTGCGCCTTATTATTTTCATTTATTTAAGTTATACACCAATATAATATAATTACAATTGCACACTTTGGATTGTATTTAATTCATTTTTCGTATTTAATTTAAGGTGATTATATCTATACTATCATTTTTACTAAGAATACCACAGTTTTAACTTTTATTATTATTTGCTAAAATGGTCAATGACAAAATGACCTAAATAACTTTTTATTACATACATGTGTATTTTTTAAGTATATACACCACAAAACAAAAACCTAATCAAAATTTTTTTCCCACCACACTAAGCCCTAATTTTATTCCTTTTTTTTTTATGAACTAATTTATTTCTTTTTTACACCACAGTTGAAAACTTAAAAACAAAAAATGTTTTATGTTTGTAAAAGTTATACAAGAAACATACGAACGCTATTGAAATTGAATCGAATTTGATATCAATGTTCATATGCACGGCACAAATATCAGGGGAAAATTACCTTTATTTAACTAAATTTTTTTAATGTTTCACGATTTAGGCTTTTTGAATTAGCATATCTAGATTCAAGCGCTTTGATTTTTTTCCCTACTATCTTCTTCCTTCCTTTTCTCCCCTCCAATTTAATTTCACCTCAAACTAAACTTGTCCCAAACATATATCTTCCCTTGTTTAGAATTCTTGAAACAATGAACAATATCTTCTGAAATCTTTTTTTCCCCAATTCTTCTTCTATTTTTATTTATTTGCATAATAACATCTAAGAATAAACGAAACCTATTAAATTCCATGGATCATCATGCTGTATGTGTATGTGTCTGTGTGATAGATCTCTGCTGGGTCGAAGATTTGGGAAAGAGAAAATATAGGAAAATGTAGAAGATGAAGGAGGATGTAGTGTAGATTTCGTTTCCCTCTTTTTTAGTTTGTAATTTATTTTACTTTTAAAATTTAGGGTAGATTCGTAAACTAAATGTAATGTGTTTACAAAAAATGCAATTTGATGGTGGTGTGATTAGTAAAAAGAGTGGTGTAGATATAACTACCATTTAATTTATCCCTTTAATGTTTTTATTTTCTTTTTATTATATTCTTTTTTTATTTATTTTTATCATTTATCCCGTGTATATATGGAAATTATAACTGCATTCTTTTATAATAATCATAAGAGCAATTTTAGAGGGACATGAAAATGAGACATTATTATGTGACATTTTCATGTGGCACACATTCATTGAGTGATGATTACATGGCTACTTTTTGATCATCCAATACAAGTGTGCCACATAAGAATGTCACATAATAATGTCCTATTTTCATGTCTCCCTATAATTTTTCTAATGATAATTGATTTTGTCATTTTTTTATTTTTAAAAAACGGATGTACCCAATCTAAATGTTGTAAGATAAACGTCTGTGAGATTACATGTTCAAATTAATTTCCTATTCCTAAATTTTAGTCAGTAACGATTTCAATTATACGTTGACTCTCGTTTATAAAAGTATTTTAATTAGTCAATAACAATTTCAATTACCTTTGTATTTCAATATATATATATATATATGCTATTTGCTCGTAACATAAGAGTTGGATCTTGATAACATTCTTGAGATAACTAGTTTTTTTTTTTGTGATAACAAGTCTATTGCTTTGTCTTCAATTTGAACTACTTGGTAACCGATAGGCCATTGGTAACAATCTACACTTCACAAATGTTAGCAGAGCATAAAAATGCTTATAAAAAGATTTTTGTTGCCTTGACTAATCTTGACAATGCAGCAAGAGAAATCTTATATATATACATTAAAGTAGGATAATGGTTATATGCAAATCTTCCTGCAAAAACTATTATCCTAGTTATATATGTCTCTTTTTTTATTTATTTTATTTTAAACCTATATATTGATAAAAATTTAAGTTGGGGGATACAATAGTAATAATATTTGATGATGATAATTTAGAAAAAAATAAAAAATTCTTTTAGTTCTTTTTAGAGTGGAAATTGGTTAAAAGTTAATGTTAGGGGTAAATCACATAGAATTTATCATTTGTTGTAATATTACTTCCCTTGGGTCTTTTATGATAGGAGGATATTTACTTTAGAATTTTTAGAATGAATTTAGTGAATAGTGATTTTTTTAGAGAATTTATGATACTATATGAAGATATGTGAAAAATAACTTTTTCAAGAATATATGATAAATAGTGAATGTGGTAAAGAATTCATTTTAATAAATGAATAACATCCACACTATAACTGTGTTATTAGACTTTTTGTATTGATACTTATTGAAAAAGATATGAGTGTATGATAATTTTAGAGTTATATGAATTCTGTATGCTCTCTTTTTCATGATGTCTTGGTTTTCATATTCAACGTGAAATTAAATTTATATTAAAAAATTCTTCATTAATTCTCATTTTTATTAGTTAAGAGTATTATTTTATGAATGTCAATTTAATTAACTTTGTGCCAAATGAAAGAATTGTAAGCAATAAAATTGTAATTATTAACAACATGTGTATATGAGTGAGTAACAATAAAATTGTGACTATTTAATTCTTCAAATTATCACTCATTTTTTACTAATTATTATATTCCGTGTAACGCATGAGCATACAACTAGTATGTGATGACAAGTTAGAAGTATGTGGGATTTATGATTGTAGGGGTATATAGCCATTGTAACTTAAATGAAATCAAATTTAATTGTTGGCATTTTTTTTAGGAGGAGCTATTACTTTCAATATCTGATTTTATCATTGAACTGAAATGATTAACGATCTCATTATGACAATTTTAATAAGAGTTTGATATCAAGGATCCCTTTATGTAAAGTTTGAATTCTGGGCGAGTGATTAGGATGAAATCTTAGGTTACAATTTTTTTTTTTTTGGGTGGTTGATGCATAATTACAGCCGTTATGGAATTGTAACTGAAGTCTAATTCAATTGTGGGCAAATATTCAGGAGATAATATTATCCTCAAAATTCCGATTTTTATTATTTAATTTCTGGTTCTTTTATTTCATTTGTTTATTAACGGTTATTATCTCATTTTATTTTATTTCCTCTTTTTTTTAAAAAATAAAAAATAAAATTTGTGGGGGTATTTTTGCATTTCAAAAGGTGTATAATTGAAATATGTTTCCATGTTAGGGGTAATAATGAATGAGGTGTTAAAGATGTACCTTTTATGCAAAGAACCCTTATGTAGGCTAGTGTTCTAAAAACGTAAGCATGAAAAAGTATCAAAGTCCAGTAATAGCAGTATAGCACGTGGGATATTTTTTATGAGATGGCAACAAAATTTCTACAATCCATTGGAGATGCTGTAAGAGCATAGACTAGAGACTAATGTAATTATAACTGCCAAAACTTTTGTACTTCTCCATAATTTTCAAAGACCCATACTCATATTTTATATGAAGATTCTTAGAATAGACTGCAAGTTCTTATCATAAAAAGAATCCAGCGTGCTGTACAACCTAACAAATGAAAACAGTCATGCAATCATATATTATTATATTCATAATAATTTAATGAGACCATAATCCAAATATTAGTTTATTATTAATAGAAACCTATCTCCATCCCATTTGAATTATTGCAAGAACATGACAATGTTGACTAGGTTGCTGTGTACTATGGAGATTGAGGTAAGCAACCAACTTCACTGTGTCAATCTAGTTTGGCAGGAATCTGATTCTGTCTCTATATTCAATCATCATATAATAAACTAAACTAAATATGTGATGATATGGGCATTATTAAGGACATATTTAGTATAGCTGTTCTTCAACCTCTGGTGCAGTACTGCTATGCACTCTTATAGTATCACAGGAACTTTCCACTCACTACCATATGAAGTGGTTAGCTGATGACTTGTTTTAGAAGTAAGGTGTATGGAAGTGAAGAATTACAGTATTAGGACAATCAAAAGTTAAAGTTTTCAACATTGTACTACGCGATGCAGTAGAGTATTACAGTTCAATCATGTTTTTAGGATAAAAAAGAATTGTATTAGGAGCTCGTTTAACCCTTACTTAAAAGCTCGTAAACACTTGAAAGTTTGAAATGTCACCTCAACATTTTGTTATGCATTATGCTTTTTAGGACTCTGCAGAAGTTTACAAAAATCTCGAATGGGGGATTTGTCAATTTGTTAACTTGTGTGCTCTTCCGATCTTGATAAGCTCTTGAGGTGATTATTAGCGTTTTATTTCTGCAATAAAGACATGCTTCTTGTAAATTGCTTCTCGATTTGAGCTACATGTCTAAAGTAATTGAGGCATACTGACTGACTCCTTTCAAGAGGTCAAGGACCAATTTGCCATATAGAATAAAGATTTGGAACCAGCAATGCCATCTTCTCTTGATGTATATTGTTAAGGACGGACAAAAGCTATATGGCAAGTTCTGTAATTGACCTTGATTTCAAATTTTTAATGCATGATTTGAAATTCCAACTACCAGAGAAGAATAAATATATCCCTACTAGAAGAATATGACACAGGATGAGTTTCTTACCAGAAGTGGATTTCAAGTTTCCGCTAATAAGTAAATGAATTTATTTTGAAGTATCCTAGTGTTAATGCATGTCCATTGTCTGTCGCCTAAATAGTTGAAAACATGCTTCAGAACATGGCTCATGGGACCAGTGGTCCTCCATGGTTTGCTTAAAGATATGCCCCCAGATATTCAATTTTGCCCATAACTAACACCAGGCTTACCAGAAGAATGTACTAATGCAAAACAAATGGCTCCATAAGAAGACGCAGAAACACCACAATATGGGTGCATCTAGACTCTAGTATTTAGTATGTTGAATCCAAGACGAGCATCTACCCAAGTATCAACACAGAAAATATGCAAGGATGATCTCTATTCTCTACAAATGATATAGCGTCTAGTGTATACATATACACATGAAAATAATTTAGTTCAGCTGCTGCAATTTTTATGGAAAATATCATCGTACAAGAATCTAAGAATATGAAGAAATAAATAAAAATGCATGAACATTGGATAAATCACGGTGTATCAATCAAGCATGCACTGACTAACGATAGAATATACGTGGAACCTTGAAGAGTTGCAAACAAAACTAAAGATTGGTATACGGTATCTTCAGGGCAACAAGCAAGTGCTCAGCATATGAAAAGAACTAACAAAAGTTTGTTAAACCTGAGCATTCTCCTATTCGATGTCTCCAAGTCTTCATTTTGGGGGGATTGGTTCAAGATCCTTCAGTAGTCCGACTACCTGTTGCATAGTGGGTCGTTTAGAAGGGAGTTCAGCTGTACATAAATATCCAATCTTCAAGGCCTCAACTACTTGTTCGTCAGGTCCTGTTCCACCAATTTTTGGATCAATAGCTCGTGTTCCCAGATTCCTCCTTACTAAACCTCTCACCCAGGTTACTAAAGATGCTTCATTTTCGTCTGGATAGGCATCATCAACAGGCTTTTTCCCTGTAATTAACTCAAAAAGAACAACTCCAAATCCATAAACATCAGATTTTGGTGTCGGGACCTTCGGGGAGCTGGTCTCTGTCTGAAGAAACTCTGGCGGTGTATACCCAGGTGAGCCACACGTCTCATCATCAAGCGCATTACCGAATATTCTGGTGAGTCCAAAGTCTGACAATCTTGGTTCCAAGTTTGAGTCGAGATAAACACTGCTTGCTTTGACATCTTTGTGTATAATTGGAGGTGAGCAGCCATGATGAAGAAATGCCAGCGCACGAGCTGTGCCAAGTGCAATCTTGTGCCTGAATCTCCAAGTTATTTGTGATCCTTTTGTTCCAACGTTTTGTATTCCATTGTTATCATCTTCTTCCCATGTGTCATTGGTCCAATCATCCGTAGTTTGAACACCAAGTGGCAAATCATACAACAAGGTCTGCAGATTCCCATTTTCCATGTACTCATAAATTGCGATTCTCTGTTCTCCAGCCAAGCAATATCCAGTTAGAGGAACAAGATTAGGATGTTTTATTCGACCAAGATACTCGAGCTCTCTTGCAGCTTCATGGTCTGTCATAGTGGAACCATGGACCAAAACTTTAACAGCCACATGAAATCCTCCTGGTAAAACTCCTCCATAAACTGGTCCAAACCTTCCTTCTGCCAACAATGTGCCCCGATCAAAATGACAAGTTGCAGATAAGAGGTCTGCAAATGTAAAATTAAGCAATGGCTTCTCAAAAATTACCACTGGGACAGATGTTGCTTGCTTAACATCAGCTACCCAAGTGGTTGAATCGGTCTCGAATGCGAATGGTCCTGAGATATTTTGTTCTTCTTTATTGGAATTCTGTTTCACTGCCCAATTTCTGTTTTTTCTTCGACATCCGAAGGCTAAAAGGAGCAATCCCGCTAGCAAACAAACCATTGAGAGGGCCAGAGCCAAGGCAAGCTTTAATCCCCGATGCTGATGAGATTTCTTTTTAAAGAAGGCTGGATTTGCAGCAATAGGACAACTATTTTCCGACCCAATGAAAGCTGACTGGAGGGTCCCTGGGGGAATTTGAGAACCACAAAAGCTTAGATTGTTATAGGAGAAATTAAATCTCTCCATTTCTCGGAGCTCTCCTAAGAGCATCAAGGGGATATCTCCGGTTAGATTGTTGTGAGAAACATCAAGAATTTGAAGATTCTTGCTACCAAAAGAAGGTATTCGATTGCTAAGATGGTTTTTCGAAAGATCAAGGGTTCTCAAACTACTCAAATCAGAGATGCTACTTGGAATTCCACCAATCAAATTAGTTCCTGACAAATTTAGATACTCTAAACTGGAAAGCATATTAATTGACAAGAACTGTTGTTTGGTGAATCTATTGTGTGCAAGATTAAGGTATTTGAGATAATGAGCATAACTCAAGTCAGTGAAAAACTCTCCACTAAGCTGATTCTCACTTAGATCCAAATAAACCAACTTGGACCAATTGAAGCTGGAACTGAAGTTTACCTCAGAAATGTGGCCTTGAAACTGGTTTTTGCTCAAATCAATCACCTCCAGTGGTCCTTCAAAGACACCAACAACTGATCCCTTAAACAGATTGCCTGAAATATTAAGATATCTGATCAATTTCATCCCTGAAAAATCTGAATCCCGGCCCTCAATTTCATTGTCTGCCAGGTTCAAGAAGTCTAGCTTTGTCAATGCAGCGCCCATATCACGAGGAATAGAGCCATTGAGCTTGTTTGCAGAAAGATCAATGGAAACCAAGGACCTGCACCGCGAGATCCCTAAGGGAATGGGTAACTCAAAGCTGTTATGGCTGAGATTAAGAACTTGCAAACTGACAAGAGAGCTAATTGCTTCAGGAATACTCCCAGAGAAATTGTTGAATGAAAGGTCTAAAATTTGAAGTTTACCAAAGTTGCCCAGGTTACTTGGGAGATTTCCAGAAAATTGATTGAATGAAACATTAAGATTTCTGAGTGAACCCAAACTCCAGAAATCAGAAGGGAAAGCAGTAATATTGTTACCGCTCAGATCCAAAGTTTCAAGCTTTGTCAATTTCCCAATGGTGTTATCAGGGATTACACCAGATAAACCCAAGCCAGTGACTACCAATTTCACAACATTCTCTCCTTTGGCATCACAAGACACACCCTTCCATGAACAAAAAGGCCCAGAAAAGCCATAATGTTTGGAAGAATTTGAATACATTTTTTGCAAGAAATCAAAGACAAAGGACCCATCTGTATTGGGTTGTTGAGAAACTAAAGGCTTCAAGAACAATGTTAGAATCAAAAGAGAACCAAGAAAACCGAATCCCATTTTGGATTAGGCCTCAGTTGTAGAAAAAACCAAAAATAAACAATAGCAAAACCCTCCAGAAGGCTAGAACAAAAGCACCCCAATACCCGTTTCTATCACACCTTCAATTCAACCAATTTTGCGCCATAAATGCTTCTGCGGCTAGCTCTGTCTATTGCAAGGCAGAAACACCAATAAATCCCGTAAATCCATTAACACCAGCACCACCACCGCAGAACACTAACTTCCACTTTTCAACAAAACTATTAAAGAAGAGTTTTCTTTGATTTCAGAACCCCAAGATAGTGAGAAGAATTGAGGAAATAGCAGCAAACAGGTTATGCGCATGAAACATGGTACAGAAAAGCAAGTGGAATTGTGGAAGACAACTCAAGTGTCTGGACATTGCAGGTTCTAACGAAGCCAAGAAAGAAAACAATCCAACCGAAAATGGTATTCTGTTTCTGTGTTAAAAACGCATGAGAAATCCCAAACCTTCTGCAAACAAAACCTTTTTAAATGAAAAGGAAGGGTCACATATGAATCTTGTTGGGGGTTACTGTTTAACTGTTTCAGTTTCTTACAGTAAATATATAAATAAATCTGGCAGTGTGCAGTAGTCAGAGGTTGGGGTTGGTGAATAAAGTCATTGGGCTGTTGGGTGGAATTCAATGATTCTGCATTTCACTTTCACCATTTTTTTTCCCACAACTGATTCTGGTTCAAACATTCTGGTAATTTACTGCAATTAAGCACAATTAGATTAGATTTGCATTACCTTAAAAAAGAACCCATAAATAAATTCAATATACTATATTTACTTCGTAAATGCTGACTACTTTCCTTCAGTCCTGCTTGAATTTGGCAAATGTAAAGTTTCCTTTCTGTTTTTCCTTCTTTTACCTTGCAAACGATCAAAAAACTACACAATTTATCAGCCAACTTTTGTGCTTAGTTAACCGGTTAATTAATTCTTGCCTACAATTTGAATCTTGCCATACAATTTCACTGTTTCTTTGGAGAAAATAATGAGAGATACTGTACCAACTTGAATTCATAGTCTCCCAATTTGAATTTTGCTTTACAATTTCACTGTTTCATTGAAGGAAAGAATGAGGGAAGAGATATGGTACATGAAGAGACCAATTATGTAAATAAAGAATAAAGAATCGATTTCTTCTATTAAAAGAGAAATGAAAATAATATGAATTCTTTAATAATAATCGCTCCATCTTCTCATATTATGGTAAGTAACAATAATTGAATCAATTACAAATATCACATCATAGTTAATAAATCTATAAGGAATTATAAGATGATGTAATCCTTGTAGTGATTCATCGAATTATTAATTATGAAAAAACCAGGTTGATGAAGACATAATTAATTATCACTCTTCCACAATTTGTTTGTGAAGTTCAATACTTTTCATTGGGTTGGCCTCATTTGAGGGGTAAAGTTCTCCTCCTCATTCTCTTTTCCATTTTTCCCTTTATTCTTTTTAAGTTACCTAGAGTAGCCTAAAAAAGAGGACATAATAACCCACCGTAGCATCAAAGAAAAAAAATTAATTAAAAACTCACATGTGTATTCAAAGTTTCAATTTAACAATAAATTAAGTCCTATATAAATCTACATCTCGATTCTTAATTTTGACAATAGAGTAGAATACGGTACTTTTGAAGTATCAAAATTTTATTCAAGGTCCCAGTCTCGTAAAAGACACCATAGCGACATGCATGTTAATTATCCTTCTCTAGCATTTTCAAATATAGTTGAGAGACTCAAAAATTTTTCACACATGTGAAACACTACCATACACTTTGCTATTTGAATTGTCTACAGCAACTCTTTTTTTGTTTAACATTTGACAAACTAATCCGATGTAACTATAACGTAATTTAAATAGCCAATTGGGATAACTTATATTCTAATCAAACTAACACGAATAAAGTACGCCAAAATGGTATCTTAATGGAAAAATAATAATAAATATTTTTATCGTTAATTGGAGTGGTAACTTATAAATTTGTACTAGCAATTTTTCAATTTGTTTCATTTCACAGGTAGAAGACCATAAAATTCAATGCTTAATATGACAAAGAAATGTCCAAGATGAAAGTAGTGAATGGTGGGTAGGTACGTTGTTGACTTTTGATCCCCAAACATTTATTCTTTGGAGGGTAAGAAAATATTAATACCTTTAGATTTTATGGAAAAACAAATATATATTGAAAAAAAAAAGAAAAAAAAGGAAGGAGAGTTTGTTGGGGGGGGGGGGGGG